>ONZH01025984.1:0-10367 GCA_900303285.1 Rhinella marina | reverse complement strand
TATACTTTCATCAGAGACCTTATTGATTGGGACATCGCAGCCAAAAGGCCATCAGCATCAGCCAGCTCTCAACATTGTGTTCCCATGTATTTACTGCTTCTGTAATATAATGTTAGATTTCTTTTCTATCTACAATTAAAGGCAGGCAGTATTCTGTTTATTGTAATGCTTCCAAATGAGAAGAATGATTAAACACTGTCTCTGGGCAGGCGGAATGTTCCGAGAGGAGATTTCATTAACTCGACTGGAGATCTGAACTAATGTATTAGAAATGAGGCTTAGTCTCAGATCGTCAAGGTCACATTGCTGAAAGGAAAACCTCTTTGGTGAAGTTTGTGCTTTACATTCTGATGCTGAAAATTTTGGAATAAGACACATCTGGTTCTCCTAAAACGTTGAGCAGATTTTGGGGATCACTGATGCAGGGATCAGGGAGATTCTCAGATTTATTAAGTGCTGCACAAACTTCCCATCTATTTCTACAAGACACACCTTCAACATGTCATTGTAATAACAATACCAGACCACCTATATGAATACAGACCCCTTATATACTGGGCTGATTAATCAAATACAGACTATAGAACAGACCACAGAATAAATACAGACCCCCATTTGAGACATCACAATAAAAAAGACCATAGATCAGACCCCAGAAAAAATACAGACCCTGTATTAGACATCATAATAAAAAAAAAATAAACCATAGATAGATCAGATCCCAAAATAAATCCAGACTTCAAACTCGACCTCTAAAAAAATATAGACTGTAGACTGAGGCGGACTGGGAACTTAAAGTGGCCCTGGAAAAAATTACTAAAAGTGGCCCCATTTTGTAGTTGGGTCCAAACTGATGGAAGGCAGGGCCATGAATACCATTTTGTGGCACATTATACCACCCAACAGAGCCAAATACCACAGTCCACCACAAAATACTGCCAGCAGCACAAAATAGATCCCCAAAAACTTCCACAGGTCGGCCATGAGGAGGGCCCAGATGGCACCTTTGACATCAGCCCACCAGGAAATTTCCTTTAAGGTCTATGGCCAATCCACCCCTGACTGTAGACCAGACTCCAGAATAAAACTGATAAAACTGGACAATAGATCACCACCCTAGAATAAATACAAACCATAGATCAGACCCTGCAAATAAATACAGAACCAAACTAGAGCTATAAAAAATACAGGCTGTAGACCACACCCCAAAATTAATTTATTCCAAAATAAAAACAGACAATAGATCAGTTCCCAAAATAAATACAGACCCCCAAACCTGACCTCTAAAAAACACAGTCCACAGATCAGACCCCAGAATAAAAACAGAAAATAGATCAGACGCCAAAATGAATATAGACCTCAAACCTGACCTCTAAAAAATACAGACTGTAGACCAGACCCTAGAATAAATAAAGACCTCAAAATAAAAACACAATAGATGAGACCCCAAAATATACTGTAAATATAGACCTCAAACCTGGCCTCTAAAAATACAGACCGTAGACCAGACCCCAGAATAAAACTGGACAATAGAACAGACCCTAGAATAAAAACAAACCGTAGACCAGACCCCAAAATATATATAGACCTCAAACCTGACCTCTAAAAAATACAGTCTGTAGACCAGACCCCAAAATACAACAGTCAATAGATCAGACCCCAAACTGGAGCCTTAAAGGGGTATTCCAGTTGGGGCAAGTTATCCCCTATCCATAGCTTTAAGATCGGTGAGGGTCCTACCACTGGGACCCCCACCGATCACAAGAACGGGGCCCTGTACCCCGTGGAACTCCCCTGAAATGAACAGAACAGCTGGTCGCACAGGTGCCTGGCTGCTCCATTAATTTCCACGGGAGTTACGGAGATAACCTAGTACAGCTCCAGAACTCCCATAGAAATGAATGGAGCTGCCACGCGCCTGTGCAACCCCAGCTGCTCCATTCATTTCAGGAGGGCTGCAGGGGGTACGGGGGACCCCCACCGATCTTAAAGTTATTCTCTATCCTGTGGATAGGAGATAACTTGTACCAACCAGAATACCCATTTAATTAAAATGCAGACCATAGGCCAGACCCCAAAATAAACACTCCATACCTGACCACTAAATAAATACAGAGCACAGACCAGACTCTAGAATAAAAGCAGACAATAGATCACACACCTGTACAAAAACAGACTTCAGACTGGACCCCAGAATAAATGCAGACTCTAAACCAGACCCATAAATAATTTCAGACTCCGATTAGACATCCAAAAGAAAGACCTCAGATCAGACCCCTAAATGTATACAGATGCAGGCTCCCTAAACAGATATACAGTTAGACCCTAGACCAGGCCCCTTAAATAAATACAGAACTCAAGTGCAATAACTAGGAGAAGTTAGAGTTTTTAGTCAGGACACGGCTCCTGGGAGACTTGACAGGTCTTGGAGGTCTCCCCTTTTATTTAATTTATTCATTTCTATATCAGCAACATATTCTGCAGCACCATACAGAGGTTGTCATCTCTGCCCTGTCCCCATTGGGCTCTACAATCTAAAAACTTACTGATAGGTTCATTTAGAATTTAGAGTGTGGAAGTGCCTGGAGGAATGCCACGCTAACACAAGTAGAACCCAGGAACCCAGCACTGCAAGAGAACAGTGAGAGTTGGCAAGTATGGTTTACATGTCCTCACCGTTTTTGAATCTTTAGTGTTCCAATGCCAAACTCACGCAGGGGATTTTCAGTGGTACAAAAATCTTTGTTAAATAAGTGTAGTGGACTTTTTTGGGGGAATCATTTAGGGTTCCCAGTTCACTGATGCCATGCATGGACATGTCTGTATAGCAGCTCAGGAAATGACCTCACTTTCAGAAGTGCAAACGGGTAGACCTAAAAAAATAAACAGTGTAGGAAAGCTTTCCTCTCATAAACAGGTATAGTCCAATACAGTGCATCGCTGTCTGGTGGTCCCCGTCAGTCTCTGTTTACTTTCCTGTTGTGATGACTTGTTGTACATGCACGTGACTGCTGCCGCCAGTCACTGGCCTAAGCTGTAATTCCAGCTTGTAAGGCATGTGACTGCTGAGGCCAAGATTGGCTGCAGCAGTCAAGTGAATCAAATATCCAGAGATGAAAGAAAGAGCGGCACTCACCGTAAAAAGTTGAAGGCTTTATTACATGTCCGGCAAATACATTCAAGTATGGGGGCGGATGGCAAACACCTCCTGCATGCTGCAAGCGACGGCCGTTTCGCGCACACTGCGCTTCGTCAGGCTCTGACGTGCAGAGCCTGACGAAGCGCAGTGTGCGCGAAACGGCCGTCGCTTGCAGCATGCAGGAGGTGTTTGCCATGCGCCCCCATACTTGAATGTATTTGCCGGACATGTAATAAAGCCTTCAACTTTTTACGGTGAGTGCCGCTCTTTCTTTCATCTCTGGATATTTGATTTGCAAAAGACTTGCTGCTTGAGAGCTGAGCACCACCGTTGTTGTGATCGACACCCGGTATTCAGGTGGATCCTGCTGTAGGGTTGAGGAGTAGTGCCATCCCGTTCTTATTATCTAATATTTGATTGATTCAGCAGTCAAGTGAATGTTTGTGATGTCCTCACTGCAGGCATAAACCACCAGAGCGGTGGGGGGATGAACAACAAGTGAGGGTTTAGTTTTTTTGTTAATCAAGCTTACAACTACAACTTGCCAAAATTTTTCTTAAAATTCTGCACATCCTATTTTATACTATGTGACACATAGGGCCTTATGTACAGTATGAAAAGTAGTACAGACGTCTTCAAGATCAGAGTACATAGAGTTTATAGTTTGTAGTCGGTTTAGTATGGAGACACATGACACAGGATTGAATGGAGACTGTTTGCAAGGTTCAATTTCAATGCATTGGACATACTGTTATGTACACCTTTGGGACAATTTTATTTTATTATTGTATTGTACTTATTTTGAGCTAAAAATCTTTTTTTCAATTGGTCTTTATAAACAATATGGAATCATTTTTTCTGTAGAGCTGAGATGCTTTACTAGCTGCCTGTGGATTTTCTCGTTTTTCCGTCATCTGAGGAGTAGACAGACTCCTTATCTCTGCACTCTCACATTATAAACACTCATTAAAGCTCAATCATTATCTGACTGATAAGAATGTGGCTTAAAATAAGTGTTTATGACCTCTCAGTAGTTTAGAGATAAGGCTTATTAGATGATGGCACAAAGGGAAAGTACCAGTCACACAGAAAAACAGTTAACCCTTTGATCCAGAATGGCTGAATATTTTTAATAAAAATAATGAAAATATGATTTTTAGCCAAAAATGAGTAAAATGCAATCATAAACGAAAATTGCCTCCAAAGGTTTACATAGCCTTTAATATATTTTTCTAGGAAAGCTGGATGACAACCATTATGCCTGCTATAACAGCTCCAATAGAGGCTGCCATTCCACTTTGCAATGGAAGTTCTTTTTTCATATGTTAATGCAGTACCATTATATAACTAGGCTGGAGTCTGGGAAAGATAGGTGACACTGACAACCCTTGCAGAAGTTGTCATTGCGACCATATTGGTTGCCACCCACCCACCCAGTCTTTCTAGGTATAACTGAGTACTGTCTGGGAACCTCACCTGTTGGTAGAATTGGGGCAACTAAACCCCAATCTACCAGGATTGCAGCCACTCCTGGTCACCTCTCATTCTCGTTTGTGACTGCCACCTACCATATCAAGTTCATATGCCATATGTCTGAGATGGGAGTAAACCTTTATCGATTTGACAGATACAGTATATAAGTATATAGGCCGCAGTGCTGGGCAGCCTGCAGCACTCCAGCTGTTGTGAAACTACAACCCCCAACATGCATACTTTCTCTGCTCTTCTCAGAACTCTCATAGAAATAAATGGAACATGCTGGGGATTGTAGTTTCACAACAGCTGAAGTGCCGCAGGATTTTGTTTTCAATTTTAGGGTGCAAAAATGTTTAGAAATCTCTTAAAACTAAGAAGTTTTCAGGAGATGAGCTGGGACACTTTGGTTAGTTTTGCCCTTGCTACATCATGATATTTCCACAATGGCGGTTCCGTAGAGTTATGAGTCACCGGCACCACTGATTTGCATATACGGGAGCCCTCATTCACTGAACATGATGTCATTAGGCAATAAAGTTGGAAAATGCAGAGGATAAATCTTGCCAGACAAACCTGTTGAGTGTATTAATGTTTGCATTTGTAGTTAAATGATTCATCTAGTGTGAGTGGGTACCACCAAGCGTCTGCCAAAGACACAGATTAATGAGCGGATATTGTCACATCCAAAGTTTACTGTATAAAATAGTTCCAATTATAAGCTGATTCATCCCGTCCTGCATCTAATTCCCCTTCATCTCCTCCCGGCGCTCACCGTAACCTCCCCCCGCTTCTTCATCTATCTCTCCAGTCAGACCTTGGAATGTTTAACCTCGTCTGTTACTCCACGCTGCAGAGGTTCTTGAGAATTGTAGACATTAAGGGTCTACACGGAATGGGTATGCTGTGGATTTGCAGCTGTGAATTTGTCCACAGTGAACCACTTTGTTCTATAATACCATCAAAGTGGATGAGATTTTAATACATGTAATCCACAATACTCGGAAAAAGAAATCTGCGGATTTTAAATCTGCAGCGTGTCAATTTATGATGTGGATATTCTCTGTAGATTGACACCTTTGGAATGCAAGGGTGAAATCTACAGTAGACTCTGCAGCGTGGCCTGTACCCATAAAGTAATCCCCATTGAAAATACATTCCATCTGCAAAAAACAACCCCTTCTCAAAGACAGATCTTGAATCAAAAAGTCAAATCCCCCTCCCATCCAATTTCAGCTTGCAAAACAATTTGTTGACACGGAATCTGCCCTTGAGAGATGGACCTATAACATCATCATATAAAAATCAAAAATTTTGGGGCACATTTATTAAGACCGGAATTATAAATGCTGGTGTTAATAAGCCCTATACCTGCCGGAGTTTTGAAGAGGCGCCAGCCTCTACATAACTTCGATGTATATCTACAGCTGCTTCTACCTGGGAAGAAAATGGTACGTGGGCCGAGCCTGCCGGCCAGGCGCCTTCCCCACCCATGCCACGCTCAATTTTCTAAACCTGGTGTGAGCAGGGAGAAGTCGCAGATTGTGTCACAAAGGACCTTTTTGTGGCAATCTGCACCAGAAATATGCCTAATTTAGGTATAATTTCTGTTTAATAAAGGACCCTCTAGGTCCCTACACATTGATCTTAGAACCTCTTCTTTAGTTGAGGGTTTTTGTATTATATGTAAATTCTTAATGATTTTAGAATAAAAATTCTGCCAGTTTGTAATGTACTTTGCATCCAGTTTCACTATTTTCAGGATAACTGCTTACAGTCAGAAAATGGGAACATTCTTAAATAGATCCAGAGGCTTAAAGACTGCACAAACCTAATACTTCTGACAGCTGAGGATGTTCTACAGTTGTATCCGGTCTAGACAACACATTGACAGATCCCAAAATCACTCTCCAGTCCCGATTGTTTGCTACAATGTATCAGTGCAGGTAAAATGTATCAGTCTGGAAACCAAGCTGTTACTGAATACAATTGTAGCAAACCCTCAGTGGTGAGGAATATATGGTCAGGATGGGTTTTTAGCCTCTAGATCTATTCAAGAATGTTGCAGGCCCTTTATTCCAGTCGAGATATTTCTGAAGATCACTGATGATTGCCTATCCTTAATGATCGTCAATTGATGATGATCTCTGATTGTTAATCCTTGATCACTAATCGCGGATGATCACTCATAATCACTGATCGCTGATAATCACCAATTGAGGATGATCGCTGATTGTTTATGATCTCTGAGTATGATCACTGATTGTTGATGTTCTCTGATTGTTGATGATCGCTGATTGTTGATGACTGCTGATTGATGATCGCTGATTGAGGATGATTGCTGATTGTTGATGATCTCTGATCGAGGATGGTCGCTGATAGTTGATGATCTCTGATCGATGATGGTTGCTGATTGTTGATGATCGCTGATTATTGATGATCTCTGATCGAGGATGGTCGCTGATTGTTGATGATTGCTGATTGCTGATGATCACTGATTGTTGATGACCACTGATTGTTGATGACTGCTCATTGTTGATGATCTCTGATTGAGGATGATTACTGATTTTTGATGACTGTTGATTGTTGATGATCTCTGATTAATGATGATCTCTGATAGAGGATGATTGCTGATTGTTGATGATCACTGATTGTTGATGACTGCTGATTCATGATCTCTGATTGTTGATGATCGCTGATTGTTGTTGACTGCTGATTGATGATCTCTGCAAAAAAGATAAAGAATGTCTTATTCTTGTCTACAATAGTGCTAAGAATAGGCATTTCTATCATAGGGCTGGGCATGTGCATTCCGCAAAATGCAATACCCATGTTTTGAGGATCCGCATGCTTGCACATTATGGGGTAACGTACCAGCCTCTCTGGTGGCTAAGACTGTGTGCTGCTGATTGTTGATGACTGCTGATTGTTGATCTCTGAGGAGGATGATCGCTGATTGTTGATAACTGCTAATTGATGATCTCTGATTAAGGATGATCACTGAATTTTGATGATTTCTAATCGAGGATGGTCGCTGCTTGTTGATGATCTCTAATTGAGGATGGTCACTGATTGTTAATGATCTCTGTTGATGATCACTGATTGTTGATAATCTCTAATCGAGGATGGTCGCTGATTGTTAATGATCTCTGATTGTTGATGATTGCTGATTGTTAAGGATCTCTGATTGTTAATGATCTCTGATTGTTGATGATCACTGATTGTTGATGACTGCTGATTGTTGATGATCTCTGATCGAGGATGGTCGCTGATTGTTGATAATCGCTGATTTTTTTCAATTCAAATGTTTTATTGAATTTTTCAAGAATTTTTCTAAACATGTATGTTAACACGCAAATCCAAGGAATAAAGCAATTTGTATCGAAACAAAGATACGTGTGTCATACTTGTTTTCTTTGGGGAGAAAACTTGCGAATCATGTACATATGGAAAGATAGGCATTAGACACAGTAAGGACAGTGAATGAGTACAACCGTATGACCAGATAATGTACTAACATGCTAATCGGCGGTTGCCGACCTATAAGTAAACAACTAACAAAGCACAGGGGGAGGAAAAAAAAAAAAAATAATATATGTATATATACATACATATATTCCTTGGGGGGGAAAGGGGAAGGAGAGGGAAAGGAAAGCACAGATGGGTGAGAACAAGACAGAGGTGACTAGGTGCAAGGACTGGTTTGAGGAAGCTGCAACAATACGTTCATATGTTTTGATATGCACTCGAGGAGCGAAAAGAGTCCCAAGGGCCCCAAACTTTAAAAGAAAATGATCTAACTCCATAGAGTTGTGAATGATCAGTTCTTCCATTCTCTGATGTAACATAACCTCCTCAAACCATTCCTCCACTGTAGGTGGGGTTGTTTCCTTCCAGTGGCGAGGAATCACCGTTTTTAGCCGCCTGGATAAGATATTTAAGAAGAGATTTTTTTGTATGCAGGGACATTCAAATCAAAAACATATAACAGGAAAGCTTCAGGGGAGTTCGGAAACGGGATGTTCGTCACTTCACATATGGCTTTGTGGATGGAATCCCAGTAATTACGTAAAATTGGGCAGTGCCACCATACGTGGAGCAGGGTTCCTTCATCCACACCACATCGCCAACAAACGATCGGATACCGATGGGAACCATTTATGCAGAAGCGAAGGCACCCTATACCAGCGTGATACTATTTTATAGCAAGTTTCTTGGGATTTTGTGGATATCAAGGCTTTGTGTGAGAGCTGATAGCATTTATGCCATTGAGATTGGGTTAAGTGGATACCTAGGTCAGCCTCCCATGCTCTGCAGAAAGACGGTGCTTGGGCGGATCTCTGTTGAAAGAAGCAGTTTATAGAGTGATGAGATGTCTCGGAAACCCCTGACGGCGCTAGACAGAGCTGCTCAAAGGCTGTTACTTTTCTGGAGAGTTTATGTGTGGAACGGGTGGCGGCATAGAAGTGTTGGAGTTGAAGGTATTTCAAAATGATTGCCGTGGGGATGGGTCTGCATTATTTAGAATAGAGGATAAAGGTTTCAGTGAGGATGCCGAAAGCACCTGGCAGAATCTTAAGGGGTGGATTTTAGATTGATTGAGGAATTGAAAAGGTTGAGCTACCTGGAGGAAATGAGGGGTGGTCTGTCACCGGGGTGAGGGGCCCGAGGGGGTCAATAAGAGAGCAATTTGGGACCTATCGAGTCCAGGGATGCAAAGGTGTGTTTTGTGGTATATGAGAGAGCAGATAAACGATCCCGCAAAGGGCCCATCAGCCAGGGGACAGCTGTTAGAATAACAGGGGGAGCATTCCACAGCAATATGGACCCAGGCTTTTGGTTTATGAAGTCGGAACATGTCTAAGAGGCGGGCATATGCGCAGGAATGGTAGTATAATCTACAGTCCGGTAATCCCAATCTCTCCTCATCCTTGGGACGAGTAAGAACATCCCAGCGAATTCGTGGTCTACCTGGAGCCCAAACAAACTTCGTGAAGCATCTACGTAGTTGGGCCCAAAATGTAGCAGGCAGGCGAACTGGAGTAGTTTGCAAAAGGTAAAGCAATTTTGGAAGAAGATTCATCTTGATGATACTTATTCTACCAAACCAAGAGAAATCCTTCCGATGCCAGCTATCAAGATCTTTTTGAAAACTGAAGAGGAGAGGAGCAAAATTATTGTTAAATAATTTTGATAAATCAGAGCGGATTTTAATACCCAGATAGGAGATACCTTGTGCAGGCCATGTAAAGGGGAAGGAGGATTGGAGGTTGGAGACCAGAGTTTGGGGCAGTGAGATATTCAGGGCGGAGGACTTTGACATATTAATTTTGAAATTAGACCAGAGTCCAAAGCGGGATATTTCCTTCTGGATAATCGCTGATTTTTGATGATCTCTGAGGATGATTGCTGATTTTTGATGATCGCTGATTGTTGATGATCTCTGATCGAGGATGGTCGCTGATTGTTGATAATTGCTGATTTTTGATGATCTCTGAGGATGATTGCTGATTTTTGATGATCGCTGATTGTTGATGATCTCTGATCGAGGATGGTCGCTGATTGCTGATAATCGCTGATTTTTGATAATCTCTGAGGATGATTGCTGATTGTTGATGATCGCTGATTGTTGATGATCTCTGATCGAGGATGGTCGCTGATTGCTGATAATCGCTGATTTTTGATGATCTCTGAGGATGATTGCTGATTGTTAATGACTGCTGATGATCTTTGATCACTGTAATTAACAGCTGCA
>ONZH01025983.1:0-35542 GCA_900303285.1 Rhinella marina | reverse complement strand
TAACACACATAAAAAACACAGTATTTCTGTTACATGTATATTACAATAATATTTCATTTGAAATACCCCATTTATTTCATAGTCATATATTATTAATATACTATTACTATTCACAGAATAACCTCTTTAATCTACCCGGAGAGCTGCATTATACACAGTTATACTTTCTTAAACTGATAAAGAACACATTATAAACATGCTTACTCCACTTTTATTATGAACATACCCTGAACATTTTGTAAAGGCTTTTGTACTGTGCATAACTTATTGCTATTACTATATCAAAAAGCAATTTCTTGAGGAGTTGTCACAACTTTATCCACTCTCTGGAGGAGAAAGTAAGACAGGTTTTTCCAGACACCTGTTTATAGTAGTGATACTTGCATATTGTGTCCACAACACTGAAAATTCCCAAACTTCAAAATATCTTCTGTAAAATGTCTGAATGTTATAGGCACAGTATGGGTGACATTATGGCTGAGTGTACAGTATATATAATCAGCCACAGGCATATCATGTCAAATGTCAGGAGTAGGCAACCTGCGGCACTCCAACTGTTGTGAAACTACAACTCCCAGCATGCATACTTGCTCTCATAGAAATAAACAGATCATGCTGGGAATTGTAGTTTCACAACAGCTGGAGTGCCACAGGTCTCTGACCCCTGTCATATGTAATGGGCAAAACCAAGGACACATTTAAACAGTTAGACCGGGCTAGTCTAAAGATACGACAAGCTGACGGGACATTCTCTCTTGCTCCCACTGTGACTAATAAGGAGGAGTGGGTGGCAGCACAATAGGATTTTGAAAAATGGGTGGCAGAAAGGGAAAGCCTGTGTCGGACTGCCTTTGATGCGACCTTGCACAAGTTTGGGAGTAAACATGGACGTTTTCTGTCAAATTTAGCGAAAGGGAAAGTGTCCCCAAACTTCATATTACGTCTGTGCCATCAGGACGGCGGTCACCAATCCGGCACTCATGAACTCCAGGTTCCAATTATGATGCCTTGTACCAGGATGATGTTCCCCCAACTTAGCTGAGACTCTGATAGAAAAGGTGTCTCTCCCAAGGATCAGGCAAGACACTCCCCTTCAGTTTCCAGCTTAATATAAATCTAGCGGAACAATGAATGTAGAGATCTCTGGATCCATGTGAGGTACAGAGCTGGTTCTAGCTTATTTAGAAAGAGATTGTCATATCTTTTTTGATGTCTGATTTTCATTTTATACATTAGTTATGGGATATGCCCTTTAAGAAGAAAGATCTCATCTACACTGAAGGTTCCAAAAAAATCTGGCAAAAATATCCTGCATGCAGGAACTACCGCATTTTGTCCGGTAAAATGCTGGACTCTCTAACAGAAACTCAATGGATCCCATTATAGTCAATGGGGTCCTCCACCTGGTGCCGTTAGTATCAGTTACACGTGTGCCTCATCTTGTACTTCCGTTATTTTCGTTGCTCTGCTCCTACAATGGAGCGGCACAACACAAATGATTAGCACAAGTGAGATTACAGATAGAATGTCATATTAAAATAGAATTTTAGGGTTGAATAGTCCTATAGGATCACTAGCATAATCATGTCGTCAGTATGATGTGCATGTCGCTGTCACTTCTCCTCAGGGGCAATATGGGGGAAGCTTTACCTGCCTAGAAATAGATATCAGCAAAGCTGGTGACGTCACTCAACCGTATCTGTCGGACCAAACCATTCTGAAGTGGTGAGTCAGAGAGGAGGAGTCCCAAGGAATAGATTTATAATTTATATTAAAAATTCCAAACACCGCACCCATGTTTACTTCACTAAGGTTAATGGTACAGTAGCTTCAAAAGGATGAAAATATACAGTACAGACCAAAAGTTTGGACACACCTTCTCATTCAAAAGAGTTTTCTGTTATTTTCATGACTATGAAATTGTAGATTCACACTGAAGGCATCAAAACTATGAATTAACACATGTGGAATTATATACTTAACAAAAAAGTGTGAAACAACTGAAAATATGTCTTATATTCTAGGTTCTTCAAGGTAGCCACCTTTTGCTTTGATTACTGCTTTGCACACTCTTGGCATTCTCTTGATGAGCTTTAAGAGGTAGTCACCTGAAATGGTTTTCACTTCACAGGTGTGCCCTGTCAGATTTATTAAGTGGGATTTCTTGCCTTATAAATGGGGTTGGGACCATGAGTTGTGTTGGGCAGAAGTCAGGTGGATACACAGTTGATAGTCCTACTGAATAGACTGTTAGAATTTGTATTATGGCAAGAAAAAAGCAGCTAAGTAAAGAAAAACGAGTGGCCATCATTACTTTAAGAAATGAAGGTCGGTCAGTCAGTCCAAAAAATTGGGACAACTTTTAAAGTGTCCCCAAGTGCAGTCGCAAAAACCATCAAGCGCTACAAAGAAACTGGCTCACATGAGGACCGCCCCAGGAAAGGAAGACCAAGAGTCACCTCTGCTGCAGAGGATAAGTTCATCCGAGTCACCAGCCTCAGAAAATGTCAATTACTTACGGTAATATGATTTTCCGAAGTCCATGACAGCACCCGGAGAGAGGGTCCGCCTCCCAGGACAGGAAACCCACAGGAATAAATTTCAGAAGGAGCCTCCCCTCTTCAGTGTAACTTCCAAAGACGAGAGAACACCTTCCATCCAACATCTTCCTGATGACCAGCTCAAGCTTAACATGAAGGCTAATCAGCATATATGATTATATACATATATATATTTTCTTTTTTTTTTTTTTTTTTAAATGCACACCCGTGAGACACACAAACATACCCACCACACACCAAGGGAGGGAATTAAAGTGGGTGCTGTCATGGACTTCGGAAAATCATATTACCGTAAGTAATTGACATTTATCCCTCGTCCTATGACAGCACCCGGAGATATCCCAGAGAGTGATTTTAGGGAGGGACCACCGCCTGAAGGACTTTACGTCCAAAAGAAAGGTCAGAAACAGAGGAAAGATCTAGTCTGTAATGTTTGAAAAAGTAGAAGCAGAGGACCAAGTAGCCGCCTTGCAAATGTCCATAATAGAAGCTTCCGCCCTTTCTGCCCAGGAGGTCGCCATCGCTCTGGTAGAGTGTGCTGTCCATCCAGTAGGAACCGGTTTCTGTGCAGAGACATAAGCTAGAGAAATTGCCTGCTTGATCCATCTAGCTATGACTGCCTTACTAGCAGGCTTCCCCTTATTTAGGCCTGAAAACTGCACAAATAGAGAGGAGGACTTCCTCCAGTCCCTAGTGGATTCCATATATTTAATCACACATCTCCTAACGTCTAGGCAATGAAATTCTGCCTCCTTCTGATTACTCGGAGATGCACAGAAAGAAGGCAGAACAATATGTTGACTCTTGTGAAAATTGGACACAACCTTAGGCAAGAATGCTGGATCAGGTTTTAAGACTATCCTATCTTCCTGGATGATAGTGTAAGGAGGGGAGATGGAAAGGGCTTGAAGTTCCCCCCACCCTCCTGGCTGAAGTAATTGCCACTAAAAATACGCATTTTAGGGTCAGGATCTTAATCGATAGGCCATCTAAAGGTTCGAACGGGTGTTTAATCAAAGTCTGAAGGACTAAATTAAGATCCCAGGGGGGAGTCCTCACTGAAGCAGAAGGGAGGGGACCTAGAAACTCCTTTACAAAATCTAATGATCCAAGGAGGACACGCCAATCTGTAGTCAAAGAGGACACTCAAAGCCGCTATTTGTACTTTTAGGGTACTAAGAGCCAATCCCCTGTCTAGCCCCTTCTGAAGAAAATGCAAAAATTTCTGATATATTGAGACTGGGGGTTGTCGAAGGAGGAATCCCTAGAAAGCTAAAAAATGCTCCCCAAGCTTTTGGCATAAATTTTTGTAGTCACTGGTTTCCTACACTGCATCATAGTGGAAACTACCGAGATAGAAAGACCTCTACTTAATAACAAGCGCCGTTCAAAAGCCACGCCGTCAAGTGTAACCCCTTTACTTGAGGATGAAAGACCGGCCCCTGGCTCAAGAGGTCCGGAATTTCTGGAAGCACCCAAGGATCTGCCACTGACAGGATCCTTAGCCAGGAGAACCAGGCACGGCGGGGCCAGAACGGAGCTATTAGTATTACTTGCGCCTTGTCTTCTCTGATTTTTTTTCAGCACTTTGGGGAGCAGCTGAAGCGGGGGAAAAGCATATAGGAGACCTCGATTCCAGGGCTACAAGAGCACATCTATCCCCCATGGAACATCGGTCGCTGACAGGGAAAAGAACTTGTTTACTTTCCTGTTCTGTCTGGTAGCGAAAAGATCTATCCTGGGAGAACCCCACAGATTTACTACTTTCTGAAAGATCTTTTGATTCAGTGCCCACTCCTTCTGATCTAACGTGTAACGGCTTAGAAAGTCTGCCCTGCCATTGTTTATTCCCTTGATGTGAAGGGCTGATAGGGAGAGGGCCTTCCCTTCCAATAACTCCACGATCTGAAGTGCCAGGCTCCCCAGGACATCCGACCGGGTGCCACCCTGGTGATTTAGATACGCTACTACACAACCATTGTCTGATAAGACTCTCACGTGTCGACCCCTTACCCTGGGAATGATTTCTCTGATAGCCATCAGAACCGCCCAAAGCTCCCTCTGATTTGAAGAACTGCCCCGGATCTGGCAGTCCCATGTACCCTGGAACAGGGAAGCCCCCACATGAGCTCCCCAACCAAAGGGGCTGGCGTCCGTGGTGACTACCAGAGGATCCACTAACTTCCAAGGGACCCCTAGGGATACATTTTTTGGAGAAAGCCACCAGGTCAGGGCCCCGCATGTCTTCCCTGAGACCTTGAACCTCCTGTCTAGATTCCCCATCGGAGACCAGGCCCCTAATATCTCCCCCTGCAATGGTCTCGAGTGAGCCTGAGCCCACTGGACAGCTGGGATACAAGAGGTTAAAGTCCCCAGTACTGACATGCCCTTCTTATGGAGATGTAGGGGTTGTGGATCAGGGATTGAACTATAGAAGTCACTTTCAGAATCTTGTCTTGGGGTAAGAAGGATCTCTGGGCTACAGAGTCCAACATTATTCCTAAGAACCTCTGTCTCTTTAATGGAATTACTCTCGATTTTTTCTCGTTCAGGATCCAGCCCAAGGAGCTCAAGATCTGTATTACCCGCTGAACCTGACGCCCACAATCCTGACTTGAAGATGCTACAATCAGGAAATCGTCTAGGTATGGAATAAAGAGGATATTTTCCTCCCTTATATGAGCTGCCATTTCCGCTACCAGCTTGGTGAAAACCCTTGGTGCCATGGAAATCCCAAAGGGTAACACCTGAAACTGAAGATGTCTCAGAACACCCTGATACGTCAAAGCCACTCTCAACAACCTTTGATGCCCTGGAAAAATCGGAAGATAATAGGCATCTTTGATGTCTAGCACTGCCATGTAACAATTCCCGTATAGTAGGTCCACTACTGAACGCATCGTTTCCATCTTGAAACGCCTGTAGTGCAGGAACTTGTTTAAAGATTTTAAATTTATGATAGTCCTGTAGCCTCCATCTGGTTTGCTTACCAGAAAAAGTGTAGAATAGTAGCCTCTTCCTTCTTCTCCCTTTGGGCAAGGAATCAGAGCCCCTTTCTGAAGCAGAGATGCCACTTCTTTTTCCAAGGCCGCCTGCTGACCGGAACCTACTTTGGTGATCTTGAAGGATTCTGGAGGAAAACATTTCAAATCTATTTTGAACCCTTCTTTTTAAGGATTGCAGGGATCCAGGCACTGTTCGTAATTTTTCCCAGGCTGGGAGGAAGTCTTTAGCCTTCCTCCCACCCTGGCGTCATGCGGATTCTCCTTCCTGGCGGGATTAGAAGACTGTCCCTTGAATAGAAAGCCACTAGATCTGGCTTTGGAAAATTTCCACTTATCATTCCTCTTAGTTGGGCTTCTTTCTTTCTTTCCCTTTAAACCTTTTATTTTTCTGAAATGAGAAATTTTGCCTCCGAAAGGAAGAAGGAAATCCCTTTTTTCTATCCCCCGCTTTTTTCAAGGATATCGTCCAAAGCTGGGCCAAATAAATATTTTCCTTCACAGGGGATACTACATAGTCTACTTTTCGACGCCCACATCACCTGCCCAATTTTTTAACCAAAGAGCTCTACGAGCAGTATTAGCTACCGAAGAGGCTCTGGCACTTAAACGGATGGCATCCGCTGAGGCGTCGGCCAGAAAATCCGCTGCTTTAGCAATAACTGGAACCGACTAAGATTTTCTCCCTTGGAGTTTTATCCCTAATCTGTTCTTCTAACTGCTTGATCCAAAGGATTAGGGCCCTAGATGTACAGGCTGCCGCAACGTTAGGCTTAAGGGCCGCACCTATTGACTCCCATGTTCTTCTAAGGAAAGTGTCCGCTTTTCTATCCATAGGATCCTTTAATTGGCCTAAGTCGTCAAACGGAAGAGATGATCTACGGGATACTTTTGCAATCGGTACATCTAGCTTAGGGGCCTTATCCCAGTGAACCGAGTCTTCTTCAGAGAAAGGATACTTCCTTTTTACTGCTCTTGGGATGAAGCTTCGCTTGTCAGGGTGTTTCCACTCTCTGTCTATCATAGCTGAAATATTTTTGTGAAAGAAAAAGGATCTCTTCCTCTTGGACTCCAATCCTTCAAACATGACGTCCTGAATAGTACGTGCCTCCTTAATCTCCTCCATATTCATCGTTGCCCTGACTGCCTTGATTAGCTGGTCTACGTCGTGGAGTGGGAAGAAAGGTCTACCCCCAGCTTCACCTTCAGAGGATGAGGAAAGCGAGTCAACTTCTCCACTCTCTGCACAGTCATCTGTGCTAGACACATCAGAAAATTTGGAGGACATGGAGGATTTCTCTGAGTGTCTAGACTTATGAGAAAGAAGGGAGCTGCTCACTTCCTTCCTAATCATTTTTCTCATGACATCCATCATGGAGGGAGTCTCTTCCGCTATAGTACTCTCTATACACGCTCTACATAAGGCCTTAGGATAGGATGGGGCCAGCTTAGTTTTACATATGCCGCATTCTTTATGGCGGGTCTTGGAGGAAGCTTTTTTAGGTTTCTCCTAGGGATAACACATAAATAACCCAGGGGATTTGTAAAAGCAATTATTCCACAGGTATCCAGGTAGAGATAGAGACCCACACCCTCATCCTACCGTTGGAACAGGGGTACTTGGGTCCTTAGGAACATCTCCAGAACTCTCCATTCTGGAACTCCTGACGCCTAGATCTGGAAAAGACTGCAAAGATCCCAGGCTGGCTGGCTGGACTTGTGGCTAGGAACTTCCATCCACAGGCACCTGCAGGTCTCCTCTGTGCGCTCCGCTTTTATCCATGTGCCGGAAGCAGAAGTAGGAGGAAAGAGGAGGGGGAAAGGAGTCCCCCCTTGATGACGTCACGGCCGCGCCGCACGTGCGCGCGTGCTCCCGGAAGAGCGTTACGCGCTTATACTTGCCGAACTCCTCCTCCGTCTCACATGACGTCCTGCATGCCTGAGGAGGGGAACCCCGCCCTGGATGATGGTAAGCCAAGTGCCCCGACTGTGGCCAGCTCATCCTATTGACCCAGGTCAGGGGCTACAGGGATCGGAATTTACCTCCGGGACCCGGTTCATCCCTGCGGGCCGTCGCCCGAGCGCTATCTTCAGGGTATGTGGAGCGGAGACCTCTCCGGCGCATACCCCCGTCCAGCCAACCATATAAATATTTAAATCCGAGGAGAAACTACTCCTCCACAAAACAACAAACAGACCTGTAGGTTGTCCAGGAAAGGAAACCACACTGAAGAGGGGAGGCTCCTTCTGAAATTTATTCCTGTGGGTTTCCTGTCCTGGGAGGCGGACCCTCTCTCCGGGTGCTGTCATAGGACGAGGGATAATCGCAGGTTAACAGCAGCTCAGATTAGAGACCAGGTCAATGCCACACAGAGTTCTAGCAGCAGACACATCTCTACAACAACTGTTAAGAGGAGACTGTGTGCAGCAGGCCTTCATGGTAAAATAGCTGCTAGGAAACCACTGCTAAGGACAGGCAACAAGCAGAAGAGACTTGTTTGGGCTAAAGAACACAAGGGATGGACATTAGACCAGTGGAAATCTGTGCTTTGGTCTGATGAGTCCAAATTTGAGATCTTTGGTTCCAACCACCGTGTCTTTGTGTGACGCAGAAAAGGTGAACGGATGGACTCTACATGCCTGGTTCCCAACGTGAAGCATGGAGGAGGAGGTGTGATGGTGCTTTGCTGGTGATACTGTTGGGGATTTATTCAAAATTGAAGGCATACTGAACCAGCATGGCTACCACAGCATCTTGCATCGGCATGCTATTCCATCCGGTTTGCGTTTAGTTGGACCATCATTTATTTATCAAGAGGACAATGACCCCAAATACACCTCCAGGCTGTGTAAGGGCTATTTGACCAAGAAGAGAGTGATGGGGTGGCTACGCCAGATAACTGCCTCCACAGTCACCAGACCTGAACCCAATCGAGATGGTTTGGGGTGAGCTGGACCGCAGAGTGAAGGCAAAAGGGCCAACAAGTGCTAAGCATCTCTGGGAACTCCTTCAAGACTGTTGGAATACCATTTCAGGTGACTACCTCTTGAAGCTCATCAAGAGAATGCCAAGAGTGTGCAAAGCAGTAATCAAAGCAAAAGGTGGCTACTTTGAAGAACCTAGAATATAAGACATATTTTCAGTTGTTTCACACTTTTTTGTTAAGTATATAATTCCACATGTGTTAATTCATAGTTTTGATGCCTTCAGTGTGAATCTACAATTTTCATAGTCATGAAAATACAGAAAACTCTTTGAATGAGAAGGTGTGTCCAAACTTTTGGTCTGTACTGTATATATTTAAATATAAAGCCATATAGT
This sequence comes from Rhinella marina, assembly GCA_900303285.1. Lineage (NCBI taxonomy): Eukaryota > Metazoa > Chordata > Amphibia > Anura > Bufonidae > Rhinella > Rhinella marina. The sequence continues at coordinate 26,657 of ONZH01025983.1, read as the reverse complement.
AACAGGGAAACACCCATGACATAATTAAATAAAATCCACGCTATCAAAAAGTATTGCTTTATCATGGAACACAGGTGTGTCTACCTCATAAAACCTCGTAATCTCCTGAAACCTGAAGAGCCGGCAGCTACAGGACAACAAATGTAAACTGAAACTGCAGTAGTACAGCACTTTCCTTATTTCATCCTTGTCGGGAAAGGCTAATTTAATCAGAAAAAGGCTATTTTATCAGAAAATCCTCAGCATATAAAATGTAATCTGTAAATACATAGGCCTCCAACACTGCCCTCTGAGGAAAAGAAGATCCTTTGTTCCTGCAGGAGATAAGCCGCTGCCAGGGCCTCGCCTAGCGGAGGCATAAGGATATGTAAATGATAACGGTCAAGACAGGAGAAAAAGCTTTTGGCCAGGCATGTGCTCAACCAACAGCTTCCTCAGGTGTGTGACCAGCTTATCATTTGCTGCCATTGCGTCAGTTATCAGAATGGTGGCAGCTCAAGTAATCCTAGTCATTCACAGTACCTCATGGCTGTCCTACATGTATTTCAGTATAAAGTCAGTGATATATGTGACAAAATCATTGCAATTAACATTCTGGTTTGACACCTGTTTTACTGTCCTCCATTAGGGACAGATTGGGAACTTGACGTGGCCCTGGAAAAAAAACTAAAAGTAGCCCCAATGTTGTAGGTGGGTCCAAAATGACAGAAGGTGGGGCAACCAAGTAGATGGGGCCAATCCAAGTTGGCAGGGTCAGTGATACCACAGTCAGGGGTGCACCACCAATGAGGCCACGTGAGGTGATCGCCTCAGGCAGCAACAGGAAGGGGCAAGAGGAACAAAGCAAACAGAAGGGCCATGGGCAATGAGGGCTTTCATTGTGGCAAGGGGGTTAGGTTTTAGTTTTCGCCTCAGCCAGTAGAAAGGCTAGGTGCACCCCTGACCACAGTGCAGTGCAGAATACCATCCCACAGAACCAAATACCTCCCCAGAAGCTGTCCTTCTGTGGTGGCCATTAAGAGTTGCCACTTTCTGTCCTCGTCCTCCAACTGTCTCTAATATGGATAGGCGTTTAGGAGGCGGGATGGGGGCCATAACACCAACCCAGCCCTACCTTCATACTGTCTGGACTTTCTCTAATAACGACCTCTATAGTTCCCTCAGTAGTACCCAGCCAGGCGCAGGACTCCAGTGTCCCTATAGGCACTGGCCCACTGGGAAAATTTCTTGTAGGGTCTTATGGCCAGTTCTCCCCTGTCTTCCACCCTAATTTTTTTTCTCTTAACATGGATATCATTACCGCTGAGAGGAAATGCATCATCATCGTATGGTTTTGTGGCCACAACCGGCCTATACCACTACATAAGGAAATGCAGAGCAGTATGGGTGCCATTAAATGATGTGAGGAACCCTCTGTAGAACTTTTGTGGTGTGCATGTGTCACAGTAAGGAATATCACAGGCTTCATCTGACCAGCCCTGTACTGGGAGCTGGAAATGAATATGCATGGGAAATACAGCACACACCTAAACCGAGAACACTTCATGGGATTAACAGCAATCAATACCGTGTGAGGACAAGGTCACCCCCCTGATGAGAGGACCACTATATGAAATGAGCTGGCATCAGCACACTGATCGACTGTGCAGATATGCTTCACACATGAGTACATATGGTATGTAGGGACAAAGGTACATGGAGGGAATCTCTGTATGTAGCAAACTGACTCAGTGACAACTAACATGGCTGAACTTTGGCATTCAGTTGCCTGCTGTTGTTAGTGGCAGCTATCTGATATTGATCTGCTGCCTGGTTCACAACGCAATCTTGTACAAACCGAACATCTCAGAAAAAAACTAAGCTAAGGCTACTTTTAAGTCTGTGGCAGGGATCAGCAAAAACGCTTCCGTTACGAACCGGTTGTATTATCTCTAATATGGCCACGATACATCCGTCTCTAAAACCATTGTAAGTCAATGGGGGACGGATCCATTTTCTTTTGTGTCCGAGAAAATGGATCCGGTACCTTTGAATTACATTGTGTTTCATGCCGGATCCATCTTGTTCAGCTTCCCATGATGCGCACAAAAACGCTGCTTGCATCGGTTTTCTGTCCGGTATGGGAACGCAACAAAACAGAACGGATTGCATTTTGGTGAATCCCATTCCCTTCAGTTCAGTTTTGTCCCCACTGACAATTACTGGGAACAAAACGAAAGCGTTTTCCTCCGGTATTAAGATCCTATGACGAATCTCAATATCGGAAAGGAAAGACGAAAAGATGTGAAAGTAGCCTAATATACACTTTTTTCAGTGGGGTCTACAATTATATCTGCCAGAAAGGTAGGTATACAAAATGGCAGTCATTTGACGGATTGGTTGTGTTTTTTTTTTTTTTTTTGTGACAGATCCAAATGCATAATGTGCAAAGTACATTCAAATATACATCCAGCACTGCCAGAGACAAGCGTGTACCGCCAGATCCCCACTGAATAGAATGGGATCTGGCGGTGATCCAGCAGGACAAATACAACAGTTTTTGTGTTATGCAAGAACAGGGGCGGATTGGGACCTTAAAGTGGCCCTGGAAAAAATACTAAAAGTGGCCCCTTTTTGTAGTGTGGTCCATACTGATGGAAGGCAGGGCCAGCAATACCATATTGTGGCCCATTATACCACCTCCCAACAGAGCCAAATACCACAGTCCTTCACAGAATACTGCCAGAAGCACAAAATACATCCCCAAAAACTTCCACTGGCTGACCGTGAGGAGGGCCGAGGTGGCCCACTGGGAAATTTCCCTGTAAGGTCTATGGCCAATCCGCCCCTGTGCAAGAACAACCCACTGGATGAGGCTACCGGATTCGCAATGCTAATAAGACTGTGCAATCAAGTACATTCAGAAGAGTCCTGCTCAAATTTCTGTATGCCGCAGCGTAATACAGCACCAAAAAAGCGGATGAGATAAGACAGAGGTCATGTACACTTCAGGTATTCATTCCATGCAGATACCGACCTGCCCGGTGGTGTCAATTATGTTTGCGATTTTTGGGGCAGATTTCACCCATTCCAATGCAAGGCATGATCTGAGATCAAATCCGCACCTAAAACTGCAAGTAACACATGAGGCTTTAGGTAGCGGGACATATGTACAAAAAGTCATGCGGATCTTTTGCATGTTTACCCGCACCCGTGGGCCCATACACATAGGATAAAACTAGCTGAAATGACTGATACAGACCATGGCCAGTGACACTGCCGGCTGCCAGCTTGGATCCTCTAGTCTGGCATGAAGGAGGCCACTTGTCCAGCTTTACATGCACCACACTGACCACTATCTTACCACCAGGGCTCTCCTGGACCTCCATCACAGGCAGACCTCCAGAACAACGCCTGGCTCTACATATAGTGGACCCGGCGCTGACATGCACTTACCTGGCACTGCTGGCATTGAAGCCAGTGCTGTGGGTACCAGGTGTCACCAGCTGCCGCAGTGATAAGTGCACCAGAGCTCTCATCCCCAGCACATAGAGCAGCAGTACAGCCGGGACTCCGGCTCCAAACACCAAGCTTCGGCTCCGAGACTTGCGATCATTGCCACCGTTATCTTCCCGCCGGTTCCCATGTCCGGATCCTGCCCCAGAGCTAACCACATTGTGCCGGGACCTACGGACCGCCAGCCCCGTACCCCCCGACCTCTCCATGCCTGAAGCACTCTAGCTCCGCCTGCCGCTACCATGGAAACCCCCAGCCAACCAGAGAACCGCGCTGTCATTCATTCGTCCAATCATCTTGCTGCGGGAAACAGCTGACGCGAGGACAGTTCCCGGTTGTCCTTGCCGGCAAATAACAGGTGGCTGAGAGGGTCAAACTACCGCCATTCATTCCTGAGCAGAGCGCGCTTTTTGGGGCATAGCTGTAGTGTAAACATGCCCAGTGACTGTATGCAGTTGCCTGAGCCTGCCTTAATAATGAGGACTCCTGTAATACTTTTTACTTGGTTTCAACTGTATTTTGTTTTATATAAAAGTGCGGGTAGAAAATCCAGTGGTTTCTTTATAGGGCTGAGGTTCATGTCTCTGGAGGCACCCATACAAGAGTGGTGGCCTTAGAAATAGTGCAACTTATATTTGCCCTTTATGTATAGCACCTTTTATATGTGCCCCTTATGTATAGCACCTTTATATGTGCCCCTTATGTATTGTTCCTCCTATATGTGCTCCCTTTATGTATAATGCCTTTTATAAGTGCCTCTTTATGTATAGTGCCTGTAACATGTGCCCCCTTTATGTTTAGTGCCTGTAACATGTGCCCCCTTTATGTATAGCACCTCTTATATGTGCCTCCTTTATGTATAGCACCTCATATGTTGCTGACGATCACTTGATAAAAGGTATAATAGCTGCAGTGGGTATATATAGTAAGCAGTGAACTGATGTGAGGTACGCTGCTTCATATACCATATACAGTGCCTTGCGAAAGTATTCGGCCCCCTGGAACTTTTCAACCTTTTGCCACATTTCAGGCTTCAAACAAAAAGATATAACATTTTAAATTTTTGGTGAAGAATCAACAACAAGTGGGTCACAATTGTGAAGTGGAATGAAAATTGGATCATTTAAACTTTTTTTGTAATAATAAAACTGAAAAGTGGGGCGTGCAAAATTATTCGGCCCATTTACTTTCAGTTCACTCCAGAAGTTCATTGAGGATCTCTGAATGATCCAATGTTGTCCTAAATGACTGATGAAGATAAATAGAATCCACCTGTGTGTAATCAAGTCTCTGTATAAATGCACCTGCTCTGTGATAGTCTCAGGGTTCTGCATCATGAAGACCAAGGAACACACCAGGCAGGTCCGTGATACTGTTGTGGAGAAGATTAAAGCCGGATTTGGATGCCAAAAGATTTCCCAAGCTTTAAAGATCCCAAGGAGCACTGTGCAAGCAATCATATTGAAATGGAAGGAGTATCAGACCACTGCAAATCTACCAAGACCCGGCCATCCCTCTAAACTTTCATCTGAAACAAGGAGAAGACTGATCAGAGATGTAGCCAAGAGGCCCATGATCACTCTGGATGAACTGCAGAGATCTACAGCTGAGGTGGGAGAGTCTGTCCATAGGACAACAATCAGTCGAACACTTCACAAATATGGCCTTTATGGAAGAGTGGCAAGAAGAAAGCCATTTCTCAAAGATATCCATAAAAAGTCTTGTTTACAGTTTGCCACAAGCCACCTGGGAGACACACCAAACATGTGGAAGAAGGTGCTCTGGTCAGATGAAACCAAAATCAAACTTTTTTGGAAACCATGCAAAACTATATGTTTGGCATAAAAGCAACACAGCTCATCACCCTGAACACATCATCCCCACTGTCAAACATGGTGGTGGCAGCATCATGGTTTGGGCCTGCTTTTCATCAGCAGGGACAGGGAAGATGCTTAAAATTGATGGGAAGATGGATGGAGCCAAATACAGGACCATTCTGGATGAAAACCTGTTGGAGTCTGCAAAAGACCTGAGACTAGGACGGACATTTATCTTCCAACAAGACAATGATCCCAAACATAAAGCAAAATCTACAATGGAAAGGTTCAAAAATAAACGTATCGAGCTCTTAGAATGGCCAAGTCAAAGTCCAGACCTGAATCCAATTGAGAATATGTGGAAAGAGCTGAAAACTGCTGTTCACAAACGCTCTCCATCCAACCTCAAAGAGCTCGAGCTGTTTTGCAAGGAAGAATGGGCAAGAATTTCAGTCTCCAGATGTGCAAAACTGATAGAGACATACCCCAAGCGACTTGCAGCTGTAATCGCAGCAAAAGGTGGCACAACAAAGTATTAATGCAAGGGGGCCGAATAATTTTGCACGCCCCACTTTTCAGTTTTATTATTACAAAAAAAGTTTAAATGATCCAATAAATTTCGTTCCACTTCACAATTGTGACCCACTTGTTGTTGATTCTTCACCAAAAATTTAAAATGTTATATATTTTTGTTTGAAGCCTGAAATGTGGCAAAAGGTTGAAAAGTTCCAGGGGGCCGAATACTTTCGCAAGGCACTGTATATGTACATAGTGCATCTATTTATAGCTCGCATATCAGTACATTGCTGTGGATACTACAGTGATGAGCAAAAGGGTAACAATGTTTTGAACTTTTGACTTTCAGGCTCCATATCTCACCATCCACTACAGCTTTGAATGTGAGACTACCATCATTTTATAGACAATCATCTTGGTTATCTCATATATAAATTGGACTTGCAACTTTTTAGCATATGATTATTTATGCAGATTCTTGTCATGTAACTGCATTGTTACCGTTTTGCTCCTAAAATTCAATTTTTTTTTTTAATTATTTTGTTAGTATTTTATAAATCCACCTTTGGCTTTCAACAATGCCTGGATACCAATGAGCAATAAAACACAAAACCGGAATATGGTTGTATAGCACAAATAGAACGCAAGTGTCAAAAAGGAATAGCTCCTAGGTGGGACAAACCCAGGCACTCAGCATATACAAAAATGGTCTCTTGGAGGTACCACTAGCCGGGTCTGTATTGTGTATACAGTATGTTGTGAATCATGTTTTTTTATCTAGGTGGGGGAGCCAAATGGTTTGATTTTGTATTTAATTTATACTTGTTTTTCCATCCCACCTTTTCCACTACTTGCAATGCTATCATTTGATGTCCCGACGTGCTTTGCGCACTCTCCATGTGGTTGCGTTTGTCTTTGCCAATTTCTGCATCTATTTATTTGTTTTATCAATTTCAATAAAGATATATTTTTGGATATATGTTTTTGTATTCTATTTTTGTATATGCTGAGTGCCTAGGTTTGTTTCAATAATGCCTGTCTGGGCATGATCTAGATCAGATTCAAGCATGTCTTGACCAAAATCTGTTCCCAGGCCTCTTCTACACGTTCCCAATGTTGGTGCATACTGGTCGACTCACTTGGGTACAAATACAGTTTTTTCTTAATCTCTACCCACAAATGTTCGGTTGGATTGAGGTCTGGGGACGCGAGGGCCAATCCAGAACCTCTACTTCATTGTTGTTGAATAGAGATGAGCGAACGTGCTCATAACGAGCACTGTACCGCTTGGCTCCCCTGTGCTCGCATGGGCGCAGGCAGCCGCTTCCGTCCTCCTCACCCGACGGAAGCGGCTGCCTGCGCCCATGCGAGCGCAGGGGAGGCGAGCGGTACAGTGCTCGTTATGAGCACGTTCGCTCATCTCCATTGTTGAACCATTTCTTCACCAATCTCGACGTATGCTTTGGGTCGTTGTCCTGCTGGAACACTATGTCGTCCTTTTCATACCCATAGTACTCGAGCATACGAAGTAACTCATCTTGTAGGATACTCACATATAGCTCAGCATTGAGATAGGCAAGATGATTATCTGTAAAATGATGGTAGTCTCTCGTTTGAAGCTGTAGTGCAGGGACTGGCGGACCGCTTTCCGAATCCAGACCACAGCTGCCAGCTGTCCGGACCCCTGCTTGCACCAGAAGCAATGAGCGCTTCCATCAATACAGATGGAAGCGCTCATTGCTGGAGCTCAGAGAGCTGATGTCACTCACCGCTCTGCTCCCTGTGTTCCTCCCCTCCTTCTGGCGGCTGCGCTGTGAATGGTGAAGCAGGAAGACTTCTCCTTCTTCACCATTCAGTCTGCCCAGATCGCGCTGCTGGCTGATGTGGGTGGAGCCTGTAGACTGAAAATCAGCATAAGCTCCGCCCACATAGTGCTGCAGCGCAATGCAGTGAAGACAGGAGGACTGTGAGCTTCAGGAACGGGACAAGGTGAGTAGTGCTATGTGTGTTTTTTGTTTGTTTTTTAATACAGAGGACATTATAACTATAGAGGGGGCACATAGGACTTTATACCTATGGAGGGGCACAGAGGACTTTATACCTATGGAGGGGCACAGAGGACTTTATACCTATGGAGGGGGCACAGAGGACATTATAACTATGGAGGGGGCACTGAGGACTTTATACCTATGGAGGGGGCACAGAGGACTTTATACCTATGGAGGGGCACAGAGGACTTTATACCTATGGAGGGGCACAGAGGACATTATAAGTATGGAGGGGGCACTGAGGACTTTATAAGTATGGAGGGGGCACAGAGGACTTTATACCTATGGAGGGGCACAGAGGACTTTATACCTATGGAGGGGCACAGAGGACTTTATACCTATGGAGGGGGCACAGAGGACATTATAACTATGGAGGGGGCACTGAGGACTTTATAAGTATGGAGGGGGCACAGAGGTCTTTATTACTATGGAGGGGGCACAGAGGGCATTACTAATGTGAAGGGGCACAATGGGCATTTTTACTCTGGAGGGGGCACAGAGGGCATTTTTACTCTGGAGGGGGCACAGAGGGCATTTTTACTCTGGAGGGGGCACAGAGGGCTTTACTACTCTGGAGGGGGCACAGAGGGCATTACTAATGTGAAGGAGGCACAATGGAAATTGTTACTCTGGAGGGGCCACAAAGGGAATTTCTACTGTGGAGGGGACACAATTCTGGAGGGGGCACAATGGGTACTGCAAATGTGAAAGGGGCACAATGCGCATTGATAATGTGAAGGGGGCACAGAGGGCATTATTCCTCTGAAGGGGGCATAGTGCATAGAGGACATTGCTACTATTAAGGCTACACGCCACTGGTGTTGTCCCTCCTTATATATTTTTTTGTTTTGCAGCTCGGACCTTCATCCTACAGCAGACTCAGGTAGGTGGACCTCACCAAAAGTACTTGAGTACCCCTGCTGTAGTGGATGGTGAGATATGAGCCTGAAAGAAAAAAAGTTCAAAACATTTTGCTTGTCAGTGTATATATCTGTACACACTGCATCTCTTATACTGTATAATTTATGCAGTGTCTATGGATATATAGTATATACAGCAGTGTACTGATATGTGAGGTACGAGGTATAATAGAGGCAGTGTGTACAGATATACAGCATATAAAGCAGTTTATTGATACCTCAGGTACAAGGTATAAAAGATGTAGTAAGTACAGATACATCAGTTCACTTGTTTATATACTATATATCTGTACACACTGCATCTATTATACCTCGTACCTGATGTATCAATACACTGTGTATAGGATGTAGGTACGAGGCATAACAAATGCAATGGGAACAGATTTATGTGGACAGTCATATATGATAGTCAGTCATTGTTTGAGGTATTAGGGGTTGTAGTTAAGGTAATGGTCAGTATCAGGGTTGGGTCAGTCTTTGGATTAGTATGGCTTCATGAGGGATTGGTCATGTCAAACCAATTTATATCTGGACTTCTCCAAAGCATTTGACATGGTACCACATAAAAGGTTAGTATATAAAATGAGAATGCTTGGCCTGGGAGAAAATGTCTGTATGTGGGTAAGTAACTGGCTCAGTGATAGAAAACAGAGGGTGGTTATTAATGGTACATACTCACATTGGGTCACTGTAACTAGTGGGGTACCACAGGGGTCAGTATTGGGCCCTATTCTCTTCAATATATTTATTAATGATCTTGTAGAAGGCTTGCACAGTAAAATATCATGTTTTGCAGATGACACTAAACTGTGTAAAGTAATTAACACAGAAGAGGACAGTACACTGCTATAGATGGATCTGGATAGACTGGAGGCTTGGGCAGAGAAGTGGCAGATGAGGTTTAACACTGACAAATGTAAGGTTATGCATATGGGAAGGAATAATGCAAGTCACCAGTACATACTAAATGGTAAAATATTGGGTAACTCTGACATGGAAAAGGACCTAGGAATTTTAGTGAACAGCAAATTAAACTGTAGAAACCAGTGTCAGACAGCTGCTGCCAAGGCCAATAAGATAATTGGTTGCATCAAAAGGGGCATAGATGCCCGTGATGAGAACATAGTCCTGCCAATTACAAATCACTAGTCAGACCACACATGGAGTACTGTGTACAGTTCTGGGCTCCTGTGAACAAGGCAGACATAGCAGAGCTGGAGAGGGTTCAGAGGAGGGCAACTAAAGTAATAACTGGAATGGGTGGACTACAGTACCCTGAAAGATTATCAAAATTAGGGTTATTCACTTTAGAAAAAAGACGACTGAGGGGAGATCTAATAACTATGTATAAATATATCAGGGGTCAGTACAGAGATCTCTCCCATGATCTCTTTATCCCAAGGACAGTGACCATGACGAGGGGACATCCTCTGCGTCTGGAGGAAAGAAGGTTTGTTCACAAAAATAGAAGAGGATTCTTTACGGTAAGAGCAGTGAGACTATGGAACTCTCTCCCTGAGGAGGTGGTGATGGTAAGTTCACTAAAAGAGTTCAAGAGGGGCCTGGATGTATTTCTGGAGTGTAATAATATTACAGGTTATAGTTACTAGAGATGGGCCGTCGATCCAGGGAGTAATTCTGATTGCCTGATTGGAGTCAGGAAGGAATTTTTTCCCTAATGTGGGGAAAATTGGCTTCTACCTCACAGGGTTTTTTTGCCTTCCTCTGGATCAACTTATAGGAAAACAGGCCGAACTGGATGGATCTTTTTTCGGCCTTATAAACTATGTTACTATATTAGGGTTAGTGTCAGTAGGGTAAATATTAAGGTGATTGTTAGGGTTAGGTTTAGTATTAAAGCTTGGGTTAGTATTACAGTTAGGATTCAGTAGAATTTGTATTAGGGTTAGTATTACGGTTAGGAATAATAATTGGGTAGAGTCCATATTAGGGTTATGGTCAGTATTAACATTAGAATTAGGATTAGTGTTAGGGTCAGTATTAGAGTTAAATGAGTTGTTTAAATCATTTTTATTTATAACCTATCCTCAGAATAGGTTATCAATATCAGATCGGCGGTGGTCCGACACCCGGCACCCCGACAATCAGCTGTTGAAGACAAGGCGTGCCCCATGCCAGTGCAGCCTTCCCTTCATTATTTACCTGTTCGTAATCACAACCGCAGCAGTGAGCAGGTGTAATTACAAGAAGCCGTCCCATTCACTTCTATGAGACAGCTCCTTCCTGTACACTTGAATAAGAACAAGACGTCCAATTGAAATGAATGGGATGGCTTCTTGTAATAACGCCTGCCGTTGCTGTTGCGGCAGCGAGCAGCTAAACAGTGAAGAGAAGGCTGCACTGGGACATTGTGCACCTTCTCTTCAGCTGATCAGTGGCAGTGCTGGTGTTGGACACACTAGGGGTGATGCTTTGTTGGATATGGTAATTTCTAATAATGCAACGCATGAGCTTGTTGGAAATGTTACTGTTTGAGAAACACTAGGTAATATTGACCCCAATATAATTATATTCATCCTGAACTATAAGACTCAAAAAGACTGAATTTTAGAAAGACTGATTTCCCTGAGTTGAGGGCAGCATTTCAGGTCATAGACTGGGAGAAGATACTGTCACATAATAATACTGAGGATAAAGGGAAGGGCTTTAAATCCACAGTGAGTAATTGCACTTCAAAATTTATTTCTGTAGGTAACAAGTATAAATGGCTAAAATTAAACCCCCATGGCTTATAGCTACTGCAAAAAGGGCAATCAATGACAAAAAAAGGGCATTTAAAAATACAAATCTGAGGGGTCAGCTGTAGCCTTTGAAGGGCTTAATAAAATCTGTAAAAAGAAGGTAAAACCTGCGAAAATACAAAACGAACAGCAGGTGGCAAAAGAGAGCAAAATAAATGCCAAAAATGTCTTTAATTCCAAGGACAGAAGTTGTCAGACTAACCTGATTTGTTTTTATGAGGAGGTGAGTAGGAGCCTGGACAGAGGGGCGGCTGTGGATGTAGTGTTTCTGGATTTTGATACTGTCCCTCATAGACATTTAATAGGTAAAGTAAGGTTTATAGGCTTGGAAAGTATAGTCTGTAATTGGGTTGAAAACTGGATGACGGACCGTGTCCAGAGAGTTGTGATCAATGATTCCTATTCAGAATGGTCCTGGGTTATAAGTGGTGTACCCCAAGGTTCAGTGCTGGGTCCTTTATTATTTAATTTATTTATAAACCCTTACAGTACCAGCGCCGCACATGTACGGCGCTGGGGCGATGCGGGCACATGGCGCCCACTCGCAAGGGCGGCGGGCGTCATGGCCGGCAAGTCTCTGCTGTTTCTAACAGCAGAGACTTGCCGCTACTTACCCGATCGCTGGCGTCTCGCTGGGCCTTTAGATGCCGTGATCACGGCATCGTGTGATCACGGCATCTAGTTGCATCTTTACACGGAAGCGTACGCTTCCGGGTGGTGTACAGACACCCCGTGTGGCCAATCGGGGTGTCTGTACACGATCTGAAAGCTGTAAACCTCGCTGATGAGGTTTACAGCTTTCAAAGTGCAATTCTTATTCTGGCCACTAGATGGCAGGCCAGGATAAGAAATGAGCAATTCTTCGATTTATCTCAAGCTAGTAAATCCCTGATTGCTCATAAAGAAAAAAAAAGCACAATATATCAGCTCATATTGAGCTTTAAAATAAGCACAAAAAAATTTAAAAAAATGTTAAAAAATATATAAAAAATAAAAAATATATAAAAGTTCAAATCACCTCCCTTTCCGTATAAGTAAAAAATAAATACCATATTAATAACAATAAATATAGACATCATGGGTATCACCGTGACCGAAAACGCCCATACTTTTAAAATCTAAAAAAAAATTCCAATACGGCGAATTGTGTGGCGGAAAAAAGCGTCCAAATGGCGATTCGCCGTTTTTTGTAGCTTTTTTTTTCTAAAAAAAATTAAATAAAAAGTGATCAAAAAGTCATACACACCCCAGAATGGTATCAATAAAAACTTCAGATCGCCCCGCAAAAAATGAGCCCCCATACAGCTCCGTACACATAAATACCAAAAAGTTATAGGGGTCAAGATATGACAAGGAAAAAAAAAAGGGCAACTTTCTAATTATTTTATCACTATCAAAACGCAGGAAAAACTATACATATTAGGTATCGCCGGATTCGTACTGACCAGTAGAATGAAAGCAACTGGTCAGTTTTAATGATCATCGAACGCTGTAAATAGGAAACCCGTATAACTGTAGCGGAATAGCATTTTTTTTGCAATTTCACCCAATTTGGAATTTTTTTCCCGCTTCCCACCACACCATATGCAATATTAAATGGTGGCGTTGGAAAGTACAACTTGTCCCGCAAAAAACAAGTCCTCATACAGCTATGTGAACAGAAAAATAAAACAGTTATGGCTGTTTGAAGGCAGGGAGCGCAAAACCAAAATGCATAACCGAAAAAACCTCCGGTACTGAAAGGGTTAATTATATTGAGGACGGGATTAATAGCACCATTTGCTATTTTTGCAGATGACAATAAGCTATGTAGTACTGTACAATGTATGGAAGATGTCCATAAACTACAAGCTGATTTGAACACTCTGAGTGATTGGGCATCAACTTGGCAAATGTTCAATGTGGATAAACGTGAAGTTATCAACTTGGTAGTAATAATGTCTGTGCTTCATATGTCCTAGGGGATGTAACACTGGGAGAGTTACTTATAGAGAAGGAAAAGTAAATTACATTAATGCTTATGAAAATATGTGGAAATCTGAGTCTCATTTCCTTCTGGGATTCGCATACCCACCTATCCCTTGGTTGAACTTGATGGACTTATGTCTTTTTGTAACTGTATTAACTATGTAACTATGTGACAGGTCCTCTTTAAGTGGGGCCATTAGAAAGTGCAACTTGTCCCATAAAAGACAAGCCCTCATACGGCTATGTGACCAGAAAAATAAAAAGGTTACTATATGTCTCCAGGAAGGCAGGGAGGAAAAACAAAAATGCAAAAACAAGAATCTCCTCTGGGACTCAAAGAGTTAACTAGCATTGCCTATCAATCGTCCCTGTTCTGTGTGTGTGTGTGTTTGATAACTGCTTTCTAATGTGTTTGAACCATGGATATTTAATAAAGATGGCATTTATATTACTAACAGTAGTGGCGTCAGTCTTTATATGTTTGCTATAACCTGACATGCTGCAGATTTCAAATTCTCACCATAGGTTAATTTACACTGCATATTTTTTACTCGCCGTGCGGATGAGATTTCCTAGGCTTTGGATTTGCTGCATGAAAATCCACAAATGCGAATTTGAGGCATAGCCACCATGAGAGAGCATACCTAGTGTTGAGCAAACTTGCATTCCGCTACCACGGACCATAAGGAATTCTTAGATAACCCAATCCTTGTATGCTGAACTTGAAACCACAAGTTCGTTCATCCCTAAACATACCCTAAAGCTCTCTGGCCCATATTCTCTCAAACCACTGCCATACTTGCCAACTCTACCAGAAGATCTGGGAGGCTCAGAAAAAGAAGAGACCTCCTGGAAGAGCTGGCAGATCTCCTGCGCAGGCGCAGGGCATAGAGGGCTGTTTTCTGCTGAAAAGCTGCTCTAACAGTATATCATGCTGAGAGAAAGGGACATGTTCTCAGCAGTGCTCTTCATGTGCCTCGATACTCAGTATTCCAGATGACAACAAATAAAAGTTGGCAAGTATGCCACTTGGCCAAGTGTTAAAAAGTTGCGTAAATTTATGGCATGTTTGCACCTGTTTGCTGCTCCCCAAAAAGTGGGTTGTGCCTGACCTACCCCACTAATTCATTATAATTCATGATGTAACATACCAGAAATCCACGCCAGCTCTGAGCTGGCATAGATTTAATTTGTGGCACACAGACCTACCGTGCTGCGTGTGTCTTTAATAACTGTAGACCATCTGTCACCAGCACCCCGCCCTGCCAACGCTTCTTTTTTCACTCGTGAAAGGTGTTTTTCTTTTGTGCAAAATGTGTCAACCCTAACTGCTATTTAAAATAGATGGTATAACCATACCTCCCAACTTTTGTAAAGCCGAAGCAGGGATAACAACCTGAAGTTCCAGCGTTTGTATAAAATCGATGAATGCTTTATTCCATCTTCAATAAAATGTTACATAGTGGTCTTTTTCTTGTAGACACATTTCGAGCTCTTGTTCCCAGCATAACATGCTATCCAAAACATTCACTGTTTAATACCATTTTAGACTAAACCCATATCATCAAAGACCACCTTTCCACACATGTACGAAATCAGAGATCAAGCCATCACAGTAAAAACTGGATAGTTCAGGTTAGATGGCACAGGAAAAATATTTTAAGGCTCAATACACATATAATAAATCGATTCTGTGATTTAAACCTTTCGAGACTCTGGTATCCAGACATAGGATCCTAAAGGTTTCACCAATAATGATCTTGTGTGATCTCCACCTGTAACTGGCTTAGTTATTTTTTTCTATTGCACAAAAACAGAAAGTTCTCAAAGAACCGCAATGTAGTTTGACAAAATGTTTGGCTACACCTGGTGCTCCACTCCGTTCTTTTGAAATTTCGGCAATGTGTTCTGCAATATGAGTTTTTAATTTCCTAGTAGTACAGACTATAGGATTTAATATGAGTAGCACAATTGATTTAATACATAACATACTCTGTGTCACCATTAACCACTTCACATCCGCCCATAGGATATAAACGTCTGTGAAGTGGTTGTCTATTTCTGAATGGACGTTTCTGAACGTCCATTCAGAAATAGCAGCTGCATGCTAATCGTGCAGCTGCACAGTGGGGTACCTGCTGTCAGTGACAGCAGGGTACCCCAAAGAGAAGGTAGGGACCGTTCCCTCACCGAGCGCTGTGTATACAGAGCAGGAAGCGCTATTGCGCTTCCTGTTCCGGCCCGGCGGTCACGTGATCGCTGGGGCCGGGAGCGTGCAGGAGCTGCCGGGTCTCTCATAGACCTGATCAGCCCTGCACTGAGGCTGTACAGCATAGTATTATGCTGTACAGCCTCTCTGGGGATGTATTTCCCCTGTAACTAGGGCTACTTTGTCAGCCCCAGTTACAGGAGAAATCAAGTGTAAAAAAAAAATAATAATAATTGAAGTTAAAAGTCCCCCTGAGGTCTTGTATGACCTTATGGGGGACACAAAGTGTAAAATAAAAAATTTAAAAAAATTTAAAATAATAGAGTATTATATATATAAAAAAAACACATATAAAAAAAATAATTTTCCTCCAAATATGTCATTAAAAAATGTTACAAATAAAAATAAATAAATAAAATAGACATATTTGGTATCACCGCATCCGAAACGATCGGCTCTATAAAAATATCACATGATCTACCCCATCAAGTGAACTGCGTAAAAAAAATATAATAAAAATTATGCCAAAACAGCTTTTTTTTGTCTCCTCACCTACCGAAAAACATAATATCAAACAATCAAAAAGTCGTATGCATCCCAAAATGATAGCAATAAAAACGTCACCTCATCCCACAAAAAATGAGCCCCCACACAAGATCATAGCCCGAAAAATGGAAAAAAAATGGCTCTTAAAAAATTGCAACACAAAAACATGATTTTTTTTCTAAAAATGCTCTTATTGTGTAAAACGTAAAAAAAAAAAATAGACATATTTGGTATCGTTGCGTCCATAACAACTAGCTCTACAAAAATATCACATGATCTACCCCATCAAGTGAACGGTGTTAAAAAAAAAATAGAAAAATGCCCCTAGACTGCTTTTTTGTTTTAGTTAACCTCCCAAAAATTAGATTAAAAAGTGATCAGAAAGCCGGATATACCCCAAAATGGTGCCAATAAAAAGCACAGCTTGTCCCACAAAAAATAAGACCTCATGCAGCTCAGTCCACAAAAAAATTAAAAGGTTATCACTCTTACAAACCATGACAAAAAATTCCATGTTAGAAAATGCAGATGCTGCTCCTCCCCTTCTAAGCCCTGGCGTATCCCCAAATAACAGTTTACGACCACATGTGGGGTGTTTCTGCAAACTGCAGAATCGGGGTAATAAATATTGAGTTTTGTTTTGTTGTTAACCCTTGATGTGTTACAGGAAAAAAATGATTAAAATGGAAAATCTGCAAAAAAAAGTGACATTTTGAAATTTCACATCTATTTTGCTTTAATTCCTGTGGAATACTTAAAGGGTTAACAACATTTCTAAAACCAGTTTTGAATAGTTTGAGGGGTGTAGTTTCTAAAATGGGGTAATTTATGTTTGGTTTTTATTATGTAAGCCTCACAAACTGACTTCAGAACTGAACTGGTCCTTAAAAAAGTTGATTTTGCAAATTTGCAAAAATCGTGTCTAAAATTCTAAACCTTCTACTGTCCTAAAAAAATAAAATGACACTACCAAAATGATGCCAACATAAAGTAGACATATGGGGAATGTAAATTAAAAAGGATTTTATGGGGTATCACTATCTGTCTTAAAAGCAGAGAAATTCAAATTTAGAAAACAGTGAATTTTTTCAAATTTATGTTAACTTTTGGATTTTTTTATAAATAAAATTAAAACTTATCGACTCAAATTTACCATTAACTTGAAGTACAATGTGTCACGAGAAAACAATCGCTTGGATAAGTAAAAGCGTTACAAAGTTATTACCACATGAAGTCACACATGTCAGATTTGCAAAATTAGGCTTGGTCAGGAAGGGGTTAAATGGCCCGGATGGGAAGTGGTTAAAAGGGTTATCCAAGTTGTGCAGAGCTCCCGTGCGATGACCTCTTCTGAAATCATGTGTTGTACATTGGGCACATGATCCTAGCTTGGAGTTAGAACCCACAGCACATGCGTGAGTCTGAATATCCCACCATAGCACTAAGTGAGAGATTTAGAACAATGTATGTGCTGCGTGGTCTAACTCCAGGCTAGGACCACAAGACCAATGCACAAGCCCAATGACATGTTATCCCGGAAGTGGCTGCTGCATGGGATCACAGCGGAGCCCGGATAACCTCTTTAATAAAATCGTTGATATTAAAGATATTGCACATATTAGCATCTCTAAAAGTATTTTTATTTTTATTATTTTATAGGCATAAGAGTATATATTGCATCTACGACCTCCACATTTAAAAAAAAAAACCTTTGTGACTGAGGCCTTCTTCACATGTCAGTATTTTGGTCAGTGATTTCCATCAGTGATTGTGAGCCAAAACCAGGACTGGAGCCTCCACAGACATAAGGTATAAGGAAAAGATCTGAACCTGTTCTTTGTGTAGAGCTGCACCCAGTTTTGGCTCAGAATCACTGAAGGAAATCACTGACCAAAACACTGACATGTGAATGAAGCTTTAACCAGGAGATCTGAAAATGTTAATTTGTTTTCCTATACTCCTATACTGTCCCATACATTTTAAATTCAAAGGTTATGTAAACCTTCGGGGGAACTTTTTATGATTGCATTTTTCTTATTTTGGGCTAAAAATAATGTTTTTCAATTGGTCTTTTTTAAAAATGTTCAAGAAAAAGACAGCTATGTATCATTTTAATGAAGATGGAATAAAGCATTAATTGATTTTATACGGGCGCTGGAACTTCAGTTTGTTTTACTTGGTGAGCAATTGTTTTATTTACTACATAATTTGAGGGATAAAAACACTAAGCTAATTCTGACCAATCCTTATCTATAAGTGCCCAAATCTGCCCAGTCACCTTAGTGCCCCCACACAGTAATTATTCCCCCTTACTGCCCCCCACACAGTAGAATGCTCCTTTTGTGCCCCCCACAGTAGTTATGCCACCTTAGTGCCCCCACACAGTAGTTGTGTTCCCTTCTATAGGAAAAGAGGAACTTGCAGACACATAGAATTTTCCAGATAAATGAAGTAATGCATTTATACCTAGTAAATTTCTAGTAAAAACCAATCACTGAATGCACTGATAAATCTCCAATGGGGATCAGTCAGTCAAAGGCTCGGAAAGGATGGGCGCTCCTCCAGGGAGGGAGGTGACTGCAGTGGGATATCATAAGGAAACAGTGAGGAGGAGGGGCCGTGAGAGATATAAACAGAATATTCAAGAGAGCAGGCATGCTAAAAGATAATTGTTTAAATCTGGAAAGATGGAAAGAGTTCCAAAGGAAGAGTAAGGCCTCGTCCACATTTCCGTTTTTCACTGACGTGTGCTGTCCGCATTTTTCACGGACAGCACACGTACCCATTGATTCAAATGTATCTGTTCACATTTCAACATTTTTCTACTGACCGTGGGTCAGTAAAAAAATCACGGGGACATGCACTACTTTGATCCTTGATGCGGATCAAGCACGCTCATTGAAGTCTATGGGTCCGTGAAAATCACTGACACACATCCGTGGTGTGTCCGTGATGCGTCCATTTTTCACTGATGACTAATAGGAGATTCTTTGGAAATCATTTTTCAGCTGAGCAACGTCAGTGAAATACGGATGCCACACGGACCGTAAAATACGGAACCACGGATCATCCATGGATCCGTCACGGAAAGAATCACGGAATACACATGTCCGTGATTTTCGCGGACGCGAAATAATACTGAAATGTGGACGAGGCCTAAGAGCAGTGGTACCATTTGTTGAAGGTTAGGCAGGTGAAGAAGGTAAGAGCAGGTGAGAAGGTGGAGAGGTTGGGAGCAGTAGTTCAAAGATGACATAAAGAGAATGATGGAGAAAGGATTGGGAAGAGAACATATTTTTTTTTACTTTTAGAAAGCAAAGGAAAGAGTTAAATATGAATGGTAAAAAGAGGAAGTACCGGCTACTGCTTTGATGAGACTTAATCAGCATTGTCTTCCGTCTCTCGTGGGGTCCCCAATAGTCATAGATGTACCAAAAGATTGTGTTTTAATGTTGCTTAGTCTCTGTAGAAGAGGAGGAGGGACCGAGAAGAATCAGATTCTAACAGGAAAGTATCTTTGCATGCAGGGGCGTAGCTAAAGGCTCATGGGCCCTGGTGCAAGAGTTCAGCTTGGGCCCCCCCCCTTCCTCCAGCGCTGGTTCACCTAGCTTTTCTGCCGGCCAAGTCAAAAATTGAAACCCCCTTCCATGCCAAATTCTCACCCTAACCTAACCTTCTAACATTACGTGTATCACTACAGAACATACAGGGTAAGGCTACATTCACACGACCCATTCACTTAAATGAGCACTGTGTGCTGTCCGCATCTGTATGTCCATTCCTATTTTTGTCCGTTTTGGGGACAAGGATAGGCATTGTTACAGTGGATCTGCAAAAAAAACGGATGCCATACGGAACATTATCCTTTTTTTGCGGATCCGCAATTTGCAGACTGCAAAACACAATGTTCGTGTGAATGTAGCCTAATACAGCACCCCATACCTCTTACATCCAGTATAATACAGCCCCATACCTCATACATCCAGTATAATACAGCGCCCCATACCTCTTACATCCAGTGACGTCTCCTCGGATGTAGATGTTCTCTTTCCTCATCTTCTCCTTTCAGACCAGGCGCCATTTTTCAGCCATTTCTCATCTCTGCAGTTAGACAGAAAAAAATCTTAGTTTACTACTTTTCCATCATCCTCCCGTCTTCTGGTCAAATCATCCTACCACCCCCCAGTACTGTGCCACTAGTACCAAACAGATAGTGCCCTAAAATAACCGCGCCCAGCAAATAGTGTCCCTGACAGTAATAGTGTAAACATAACGTCCCCCAGAAATAACTGCGCTGATACTGTGCCAGGGTGCCCCCAAAGTCCCAACTAATAATTCTCTGCCAGAGTGCACTTGTTAGTAATAGTGCCCCCAACAGTACTAATGTCCCCACTGTGCCCCAGAAGTAATAATGCTTTCAATGTGCCAGTAAGAAATGCCCCAGTGCCCCCATATGCCAGTAAGAAATGCCCCATGTGCCAGAAAAATGCCCCCAGTGCCAGTAAAAAAATGCCCCCAAGTGCCAGTAAGAAATGCCCCCCATTGCCCCCATGTGCCAGTAAGAAATGTCCCCAGTGCCCCATGTGCCAGTAAAAATGGCACCAGTGCCAGTAAAAATGCCCCGTGTCCCATGTGCCAGTAAAAATGCCCCCAGTGCCAGTAAAATGCTCCCAGTGCCCCATGTGCAAGTAAAAAATGCTCCCAGTGCCCCCAGTGCCAGTAAGAATGCCCCAGTGCCAGTAAAAATGCCCCCAGTGCCAGTAAAAGTGCCCCCATGTGCCAGTAAAAGTGCCCCCAGTGCCAGTAAAAATGCCCCCAGTGCCAGTAATATGCCCCCAGTGCCAGTAAAAATGCCCCCATGTGCCAGTAAAAATGCCCCCATGTGCCAGTAAAAATGCCCCCATGTGCCAGTAATATGCCCCCAGTGCCCCCATGTGCCAGTAAAAATGCCCCCAGTGCCCCCATGTGCCAGTAAAAGTGCCCCCAGTACCAGTAAAAAATGCCCCCAGTGCCAGTAATATGCCCCCATGTGCCAGTAAAAATGCCCCCATGTGCCAGTAAAAGTGCCCCCAGTGCCAGTAATATGCCCCCAGTGCCCCCATGTGCCAGTAAAATGCCCCCATGTGCCAGTAAAAGTGCCCCCAGTGCCAGTAATATGCCCCCAGTGCCCCCATGTGCCAGTAAAAATGCCCCATGTGCCAGTAAAAATGCCCCCCAGTGCCCCCATGTGCCAGTAAAAATGCCCCAGTGCCCCCATGTGCCAGTAAAAATGCCCCCATGTGACAGTAAAAGTGCCCCAGTGCCCCCCATGTGCCAGTAAAATGCCCCCATGTGACAGTAAAAGTGCCCCAGTGCCCCCCATGTGCTAGTACAAATGCCCCCATGTCCCCCAATAGAGCTCCGGTCCGTGCTACAATAAAAAAATAAACACTAATACTTACCTCCATGGAGCTGGCAGCGATGCGATGCAGGCCTCTTCCGGCCTGTGTCCCGCGCTGTACGGCTCAGGCGGCGCGATGACGTCATCGCGCCGCCTGAGCCGGCCTCTGATAGGCTGCAGGCCCAGTGCCTGCAGCCTATCAGAGGAACGGGCAGGGGAGACGCCTCTCCCTCCCCTGCCCCGCAGTAGAATACTGGCATCTGTATCGCCGTCCCGAGGACGGCGATCAGATGACTATGGAGATGAGCGCTTCCACAATGGAAGCGCTCATCTCCCTCTGCCCCACCGCCGCCCGCAACTGTCCGCAGGGCCGCACCGCACCCGGCTAATTGGCGGTGCGGCCCTGCAAGTGGCAAGGGGGGCCCTCGGGGCCCCCCCTGGCTTAGGGGCCCGGTCGCAACTGCGACCGCTGCGACCCCTATAGCTACGCCACTGTTTGCATGATTTGTTAATGTAGAATAGCAGTAGTTCCCGTTTCAGATATTGTTTTGGCAGATGTGGTCTTGAATAGAGATGAGCGAGCATACTTGTCCGAGCTTGGTGCTCGTTCGAGTATTAGGGTACTCGTAAGTGCTCGCTGCTCAGACGAGTATCTCGCCATGCTCGAGGAAATGGCAATTTCCGCATCGTGCTTTTTTGGCGCCTATAAACTCAGCCATTCACAAGCCAGGAGACTCTGCGGTACACCCAGCATCACGTGGGGCCCTTACATGTCGATAGCAGGGGTTGGCTGGCCTGATCAGGTGACCCTGGAATATACTAGTGACTGGCCGCGGCGCTCGGCTCAGATGCTGTCTGGATGTCGTTAGGGATAGAGCTGCTGCGTTTAAGGGAGAGTGTTAGGGCCTGCATTTAGTTCTCTGTTAGGCAGGAATCACCCACAAAGAACCCAACAGCCCTTCTAAGGGCTACAAGAAATTTTTTTTTGTCTCCTGGCTTGGCTGGCTAGCTGGCACTAGTAGTGCAGCTATCGCCATATATAACCCCTTTTTTTGTCTAATTGTTATATCTCAGTGATACAAATCCATTGCACACAGCAGTGTGGAACCATTCTGTGTGTCACAGTTCAGTACACTCACTATTTTCTGTCCAGGTGACACTGTCTGTACGTCACTTAATCCAACCAGGTCTTTTGCTCTCACGTATATCGCTTGATCACAAAAATCTCTGTGCGACATTTGTCTGGGTCGCAGTCAAAATAGCCACCATTAACAGGGTGTGAGTTAGGTCTACGATAGTTTCTGCACGTCACGTTCCAAAAAAACAAAACTACAAAAAAAATATATAAAAAAAATTTATAAAAAAATTGTTTTTTAGTTGTTTTAGCTCAGTGATACAAATCCATTTCACACAGCAGTGTGGAAACATTCTGTGTGTCACAGTTCAGTACACACTCCAATCCGTATTTTCTGTCCAGGTGACACTTTCTGTACGTCACGTAATCCAACCAGGTCTTTTGCTGTCACGTATATAGCTTGATCACAAAAATCTCTGTGCGACATTTGTCTGGGTCGCAGTCAAAATAGCCACCATTAACAGGGTGTGAGTTAGGTCTACGATAGTTTCTGCACGTCACGTTCCAAAAAAAACAAAACTACAAAAAATATATAAAAAAATATATTAAAAAAATAGTTTTTTTGTTGTTTTAGCTCAGTGATACAAATCCATTTCACACAGCAGTGTGGAACCATTCTGTGTGTCACAGTTCAGCTGTCCACTCACTCCAATCCGTATTTTCTGTCCAGGTGACACTTTCTGTACGTCACGTAATCCAACCGGGTCTTTTACTCTCACGTATATAGCTTGATCACAAAAATCTCTGTGCGACATTTGTCTGGGTCGCAGTCAAAATAGCCACCATTAACAGGGTGTGAGTTAGGTCTACGATAGTTTCTGCACGTCACGTTCCAAAAAAACAAAACCACAAAAAAAAATATAAAAAAAATATATAAACAAAATAGTTTTTTTGTTGTTTTAGCTCAGTGATACAAATCCATTTCACACAGCAGTGTGGAACCATTCTGTGCGTCACAGTTCAGTACACACTCCAATCCGTATTTTCTGTCCAGGTGACACTTTCTGTACGTCACGTAATCCAACCGAGTCTTTTGCTCTCACGTATATAGCTTGATCACAAAAATCTCTGTGCGACATTTGTCTGGGTCGCAGTCAAAATAGCCACCATTAACAGGGTGTGAGTTAGGTCTACGATAGTTTCTGCACGTCACGTTCCAAAAAAACCAAAACTACAAAAAAAAATATAAAAAAATATATAAAAAAATAGTTTTTTGTTGTTTTAGCTCAGTGATACAAATCCATTTCACACAGCAGTGTGGAAACATTCTGTGTGTCACAGTTCAGTACACACTCCAATCCGTATTTTCTGTCCAGGTGACACTTTTGTACGTCACGTAATCCAACCGGGTCTTTTGCTCTCACGTATATAGCTTGATCACAAAAATCTCTGTGCGACATTTGTCTGGGTCGCAGTCAAAATAGCCACCATTAACAGGGTGTGAGTTAGGTCTACGATAGTTTCTGCACGTCACGTTCCAAAAAAAACAAAACTACAAAAAAAATATATAAAAAAAATATATAAAAAAATAGTTTTTTTGTTGTTTTAGCTCAGTGATACAAATCCATTTCACACAGCAGTGTGGAACCATTCTGTGTGTCACAGTTCAGTACACACTCCAATCCGTATTTTCTGTCCAGGTGACACTTTCTGTACGTCACGTAATCCAACCGGGTCTTTTGCTCTCACGTATATAGCTTGATCACAAAAATCTCTGTGCGACATTTGTCTGGGTCGCAGTCAAAATAGCCACCATTAACAGGGTGTGAGTTAGGTCTACGATAGTTTCTGCACGTCACGTTCCAAAAAAAACAAAACTACAAAAAAAATATATAAAAAAATATATAAGAAAAATAGTTTTTTTGTTGTTTTAGCGCAGTGATACAAATCCATTTCACACAGCAGTGTGGAACCATTCTGTGTGTCACAGTTCAGCTGTCCACTCACTCCAATCCATATTTTCTGTCCAGGTGACATTTTCTGTACGTCACGTAATCCAACCGGGTCTTTTACTCTCACGTATATAGCTTGATCACAAAAATCTCTGTGCGACATTTGTCTGGGTCGCAGTCAAAATAGCCACCATTAACAGGGTGTGAGTTAGGTCTACGATAGTTTCTGCACGTCACGTTCCAAAAAAACAAAACTACAAAAAAATATATAAAAAAAATATATTAAAAAATAGTTTTTTTGTTGTTTTAGCTCAGTGATACAAATCCATTTCACACAGCAGTGTGGAACCATTCTGTGTGTCACAGTTCAGTACACACTCCAATCCGTATTTTCTGTCCAGGTGACACTTTCTGTACGTCACGTAATCCAACCGGGTCTTTTGTTCTAACGTATATAGCTTGATCACAAAAATCTCTGTGCGACATTTGTCTGGGTCGCAGTCAAAATAGCCACCATTAACAGGGTGTGAGTTAGGTCTACGATAGTTTCTGCACGTCACGTTCCAAAAAAACCAAAACTACAAAAAAAAAATATAAAAAAATATATAAAAAAAATAGTTTTTTGTTGTTTTAGCTCAGTGATACAAATCCATTTCACACAGCAGTGTGGAACCATTCTGTGTGTCACAGTTCAGTACACACTCCAATCCGTATTTTCTGTCCAGGTGACACTTTCTGTACGTCACGTAATCCAACCGGGTCTTTTGCTCTCACGTATATATCGCTTGATCACAAAAATCTCTGTGCGACATTTGTCTGGGTCGCAGTCAAAATAGCCACCATTAACAGGGTGTGAGTTAGGTCTACGATAGTTTCTGCACGTCACGTTCCAAAAAAAACAAAACTACAAAAAAAATATATAAAAAAAAAATATATAAAAAAATAGTTTTTTTGTTGTTTTAGCTCAGTGATACAAATCCATTTCACACAGCAGTGTGGAACCATTCTGTGTGTCACAGTTCAGTACACACTCCAATCCGTATTTTCTGTCCAGGTGACACTTTCTGTACGTCACGTAATCCAACCGGGTCTTTTGTCCTCACGTATATAGCTTGATCACAAAAATCTCTGTGCGACATTTGTCTGGGTCGCAGTCAAAATAGCCACCATTAACAGGGTGTGAGTTAGGTCTACGATAGTTTCTGCACGTCACGTTCCAAAAAAAACAAAACTACAAAAAAATATATAAAAAAATATATAAGAAAAATAGTTTTTTTGTTGTTTTAGCGCAGTGATACAAATCCATTTCACACAGCAGTGTGGAACCATTCTGTGTGTCACAGTTCAGCTGTCCACTCACTCCAATCCATATTTTCTGTCCAGGTGACATTTTCTGTACGTCACGTAATCCAACCGGGTCTTTTACTCTCACGTATATAGCTTGATCACAAAAATCTCTGTGCGACATTTGTCTGGGTCGCAGTCAAAATAGCCACCATTAACAGGGTGTGAGTTAGGTCTACGATAGTTTCTGCACGTCACGTTCCAAAAAAAACAAAACTACAAAAAATATATTAAAAAAAATATGTAAAAAAATAGTTTTTTTGTTGTTTTAGCTCAGTGCTACAAATCCATTTCACACAGCAGTGTGGAACCATTCTGTGTGTCACAGTTCAGTACACACTCCAATCCGTATTTTCTGTCCAGGTGACACTTTCTGTACGTCACGTAATCCAACCGGGTCTTTTGTTCTCACGTATATAGCTTGATCACAAAAATCTCTGTGCGACATTTGTCTGGGTCGCAGTCAAAATAGCCACCATTAACAGGGTGTGAGTTAGGTCTACGATAGTTTCTGCACGTCACGTTCCAAAAAAAACAAAACTACAAAAAAATATATAAAAAAAATATATAAAAAAATAGTTTTTTTGTTGTTTAGCTCAGTGATACAAATCCATTTCACACAGCA
>ONZH01025982.1:0-110717 GCA_900303285.1 Rhinella marina | reverse complement strand
CATGCATGTAAAATCCTAGGATTACTTTAATTTGGAGCAGAAGAAACAAACTTTGTGGCTCCCTTTGAGAGCCATCCTTATCACCTGCCACAACATTGGTATACGTGGGGGATCAGGTGGAGTACACCCCCATGGCATCCCTGAAACCAGGGTTACCCTCCTTTCAAAGCCTCTGGTGCCTACAAGGGAACCAGAAGTGTGGCCAGATGAACCACCAGGTCCAGGATGCATAGGCTGCCTGCAGGAGTTCCCAGATGGCGTCCTCCGGTTCAGGGAAAAGCCACAGCCGGAGCCTCTGATTCCAGGACTGCCAGCACCACCACAGTCCTTACAGGTGGGTGTCACGAGTGGGCTTGCGTCTGGTATCAGACGTTCTACGCGGCTTTCAAAAGTGACATCATTTGACATGTTTTCCCATTGGTTTGGTTGCTGTTTACCACACCCCTTCCCCTCAGCTGTTGTAGGTGTTGTAATTTTCTCTCCTCTATTTATTAGTTCATTTCCCAGTATTCACTGCGGTTTATACTTTCTGCTGACTTAGTTGTTTGGAGCTGTTCTTGGCTGAGATCCAGTTGCTGCTATTTCTGCATAAAGATAAGTGTCATTTTCCCTATTGTGTTTATCCGTTGTTTGGAGTCTCCTATTCCTCCGTCCTGTTGGAGGAACGGGTTGACTCCTTCCCCTATCACTAACTACAGGGTTAGTTAGAAATTAGGTTCTGGTGTGTGAACTCTCCTACCACTAAGGCCTGTTCATACTGTAGTCAGCCAGGGCCTAGTCTCAGGGATTTCTGCAGGAGGTGACCATTTCCCTTCTCCGGTCTGTTCCCTTCCCTCTTATGCTTGATGTGGCTATACCCTCCACACCAGAGCGTGGGTCAGCTGACTACGTCTTCTTTCACCTTCCAATCTACGGTGATCCATCAGTACCAGCTGCCGTGGAAGGTGAAAACAGCAGCAGCTGGGGAAGCTGGGTCTTCTTCCCTGGATGCAACTTTCCAGAACCGCTGCAGCCTGAAGTTCTTACCCCAGCTGTCCCAGCAGGAGCATCCGGAAAAGCTCAAGTGGCTGCAGCACTCGCCAACGTGACCACCACCTGGACCTGGTCAAGTCCGAATTCCAGAACAAGAGGGCATTGGAGCTCCACCACCACAGCGAGCGTGGCCTACAAAAGGCAGGAGCGTCCTCTTATGACCTTCAGCAGCAGCTCGAGCAAGGAGGATTTCAGGTCCCTCATCTGAGGAACCAACTACTGGCTGTCAAGGACACTGCAGGAGGACCTATGGGAGCCACACTATGGACTGCACCTGACGGGTGAGCTGCTAGTTGGCACTTGTTTTTGTTTAGTTTGTGTTGCCCCTGTTTGACTCTCAGTCAGATGGACATGGCTGTCAGGACTCCCCCCATTCTGCAGAAAATTCCCTGTTGCGCTGAAGTGCGCCTATTTTCCTCCCCCCCCCCCTTCTCAGGTTATTTGGGAGCCCCTTTTGCAAAAAGGATTCTCTATTTGCTGCTATTCTCTATTATCCATGTGGATTACACATTACCTGTTTGGATTACAATTTTACCTCACGTGGATTACAACTGAATTTTGGAATATGTCTTCCAGACAGACTGTTTTATCATTGCCAAGCCAAGTAGGAGCCATAAGGAGAGACTCAAATGTATATCTGAGCCTTTTATGCTTGCAAATGTGAAATTGATTGCACTGAAATGTTTCCATAATTTGCTGTATTTTAGCTACACTGTTTTTAATGGTACAGCACTTTAGCCCATTGTGTATATTCTTTATACACAATGTGTCTTATTAATGCACTTATTGTAGGGTGTTTTTAGTAAATTAACTTATTGAAAGCTAGCAGCAGTGAGCACCTTAAAGGGTTTCTGTCACCAGTTTTGGGCACATAAAACAGGATGACATTTGCAATGTGCAAATGTCACCTGATGCCCAAACTGGTAATAATTTTTTTACTGGTGCCCCCGTTTTTGTAATAAATGAACTTTTGTAATATGTAAATTAATCTCACTAGGTGCAAGGGGCGGTAACCCTGCACCTAGGAGCGCCGTTTCCCTACCTTTATTCACGCCCCCTTTTCTTGTGATGGACAGGGCCAGGCAGCTCGCTCTATGTGCTCCTGGCCCTGTCCGTGCTGGAAATCCCGCGCCTGCGCCGTGCGGACTTCATTCGGCGCAGGCGCAGTGAGTGCCGATGGCTGCCGGGCTCCCAGCTTCCTCACTGCGCCTGCGACGCCTTCTCTTCCGGGTGTACTGTGACGTCATCGGCGCAGGCGCAGTGAGGAAGCCGGGAGCCCGGCAGCCATCGGCACTCACTGCGCCTGCGCCGAATGAAGTCCGCACGGCGCAGGCGCGGGATTTCCAGCACGGACAGGGCCAGGAGCACATAGAGCGAGCTGCCTGGCCCTGTCCATCACAAGAAAAGGGGGCGTGAATAAAGGTAGGGAAACGGCGCTCCTAGGTGCAGGGTTACCGCCCCTTGCACCTAGTGAGATTAATTTACATATTACAAAAGTTCATTTATTACAAAAACGGGGGCACCAGTAAAAAAATTATTACCAGTTTGGGCATCAGGTGACATTTGCACATTGCAAATGTCATCCTGTTTTATATGCCCAAAACTGGTGACAGAAACCCTTTAATTTTCTAGTTCATATAGTCTTTCTCTAAAGGCTGTAGGCCACGGCCTAGCCTCGTGCGTATGACGCATTCGCGTGTCAATTGTACGTTAAGGATTTGTACACACTTTTGTACGCTAATGCTTACATATTGCGTACTTTTAACTACGCTGACAGTACATACGTTTACGCAGGAATGTTCGCAAAACAACAATTGTTTTTTTTACGTAGATTTGACGAATACATTCGTGCGAATACGGATCTTGTCAGATATTCGGCGAATAAAATTTTGAATGATTCGCTCATCTGTAAAATAAACTAATTCCTTTCCCTACACTATCTGTCCCTCCTGTTGCAGCTCTCCCTGACTAAGACTATTCCGAACCACGTGTCATCGGATGCTTTATAGCACCCGATGACACATTCCGGCCAGCCAATCAATGTAATGCCAGTAGCCAACATGGCTACGGCATTACAGTGAATGCCAGTACTCTCCAGCACGTTTATTCACTGTGTAGCAGCAAACAAACGTGCGAGGAGGAGACTCACGCGGTGTTCGGCTGAACATAGTGTTTGGGAGAGCATGCTCACCCAACACTACTCTTTAAGTATTCCACAGGGTTTAACACAAAATTTCAAAATTTTACTTTTTTTTGCAGATTTTCCAATTTAATAAATTTTTTCCTATGACATATCAAGGGTTAACAACAAAACTAACCTCAATATTTATTACCCTGGTTCTGCAGTTTACAAAAACACCCCATATCTGGTCGTAAACTGCTGTATGGGCACACCGCAGGGCACTGAAAGCAAGGAGCGCCAAATGGTTTTTAGTGGGCAGATTTTACTGGAATGGTCTTAGGGCCCTATGTTGCATTTGAAGAGACCCTGTGGTACCCCCACAGTGAAAACCCCCCAAAAAAGTGACCGCATTTTGTAAAATACACCATCCAAGAAATTTTTAAGTAGTGTAGCGAGCACTCGACCCAACAGGCGTTTCATAGAATTTATAATACTTGGCTGTGAAAATGAAAAATTACATTTTTTTTTAATAAGATATCTCCCCACAATTTGCTAGCCAATTTTCCCAAACTGTTATTTGGGGATACGCCAGGGCTCAGAAGGGAAGGAGCGGCATCTGGATTTTCTAACATGGAACACATTTCTATCATGGTTTTTAAGAGCGATAACTTTTTAATATTTTTGTTGACTAAGCTGTGTGAAGGCTTATTTTGTGCAGGACAAGCTGTTGTTTTTATTGGTACCATTTTGGGGTACATTTGGCTTTCTGGTCGCTTTTTATCATTTTTTTGGAGATGAAGTCACAAAAAAAGCAGTTTGGTGTCATTTTTCTTATTTTTTACACTGATCACTTGATGGGGTAGATCATGTGATATTTTTATAGATCTGATCGTTACAGACGCAACAATACCAAATATGTCTTGTTTTTTTTATTTTTACATTTTACACAATAAGAACATTTTTAGGAAAAAAAATCATGTTTTTGTGCTGCAATTTTTTTAAATTTTCTGGCTATGGTCTTGTGTGGGGGCTCATTTTTTGTGGGATAAGGTGACATTTTTATTACTACCATTTTGGGGTACATACGACTTTTTGATCAACATTATGTTTTTTGGGAGGTGAGGTAACTAAAAAAATCATTTTTGACAGCGTTCACCTGATGAGGTAGATGATGTGATAATTTTATAGAGCCGGTCGTCACGGACGTGGTGATATCAAATATGTCTATTCTATTTGTTTTTTTCTATTTTTAACATTTTTTAAATGGCTTAATCGGGGGAAATTTTTTTTTACATGTGAAACTTTTTTTTTTTAATAAAACACTATTATTTTTATTTTTTACTTTACACTTTGTGTCCCCCCATAAGGTCATACAAGAGCTC
Source organism: Rhinella marina (assembly GCA_900303285.1). Classification (NCBI taxonomy): domain Eukaryota; kingdom Metazoa; phylum Chordata; class Amphibia; order Anura; family Bufonidae; genus Rhinella; species Rhinella marina. The sequence goes on along the minus strand of ONZH01025982.1, from coordinate 106,181 downwards.
TGGGGGACATTTAACTTCACTTTTTTTTTTCCCCACTATAATTTCTCCTGTAACTGGGGCTGACATAGTAGCCCCAGTTACAGGGGAACTACACCCCCCAGAGGCTGTACAGCATAATACTGTGCTGTGCAGCCTCAGTGCAGGGCTGATCGTCTATGGAAGACCCGACAGCTCCGGCACTCCCCTCGGCCTCGGCAGTCACATGACCAACGGACCGGCACTGGAAGCAGCACATTGTATTCACAATCTAGAATGCAGGGACACACAGGAGCGGTCCCTGCCTTCTCTCTGCTGTCACTGACAATGGGCCTCCCCGCTCAGCGTTCTAAAACGTCTGATCAGAGATAAACCCGACCGGATATTTATTGTCAATGGGCAGTGGTTAAAGGGAACCGGTCATCAGAACTGGACTATTGAAGTATTTACACATCCCCACTGTACAAGCTGCCAGCTTAGAGAAAGTGGTTTAGTTGAGTTTTACAATTAGGGTGTTTGTATGAAAAATCCACTTTTAAAACATAACTCGAGATTTATTGGGGTGTATCGCTGGATAGGGCGAGTCATGGAGTCATCTCCTCTTTCCTGCCCAACTTGTGCTCACAGACCTATGCTGGCTTCTTGACGTCAGATCCCGGCAGTGCAAAATATCGCGCAGAAGACACTGTTACGTGGCATATCCTGGGCATGCATCTACTCTTGCTGCACATGTAAGGATCCTGGTGCCAGAAAGTACAATATGTGACCCCCAAACTGCCCCCACTACTATATACAATGAGTAATCAGTAACCAGTGAAGGAGTAGAATCTGTGAGTCTTCTCTGCTTTATGTAGTGGTTACTACTCACCTGGGTGGTTATCTGTGGGAATGTCCTCTATGATCTGCTCATCACCCCTCACAGATGTATCTCCAGCCTTAATATTGTTCAGATCTTTACCTGGATTTAAAAGCTGTGAAACAGAAATTGTAAAAGTCAGCAGACTGATGGAGAAGTCGTGTGGAATGTTTGATGAGACCAGAAAAGATTATTAATTACAAGGACAAAAAGTGATGAAATGACCTCAGAGTTATCTACTATGGCAGCGGTCCATGTCTATATCTCCTCTTCTTCCTGCTGCCTGGTTTACCTGCTCCAGAGCTTCAGGGCTCCAGCGGTCCAGTCCCACAGACATCGCTCTCTCCCTGCCCAGTGATCCCGGTTGCTGGAGTAACACTGTCCTCCCACATAAGCTGAGACCTGCTTCCTGCCGATAATGTCCTCCTCTGCCCATAGGTCATGTGTGCACACACTATCTCTGGCTCTTATAGGACCAGCATGCACACACTGTAATCTCTACAAGCCATGGAAAGGAGCCTGATCAATAGGTTCTAGTATGCTAGTGTCATGTAAAGCTTGTCTGTTCTGTGTACAGATTTCTGCCTGACTTCTAGATTGGACTCTTTGTTGCCTGACCTGACCCGACCCTTGCCTGATCTCCATTCTGACCCTGAGCTGCTTGCTCTGATAATGGACCATTTATCGGACTGAATGTATTCTGCCTGTCTTGACCCGTGGGTCAGCAGTAGCCTATTCAAAAACTACTTAAAGTGGAGAAGCCTAGAACCCCTGCAGCAGAGACAAGGTGGATCCACATGTGCCACGTTTCATTGTCTGACCCAAAAATATCTGCAGGTCTCCTGTATATATCCATCTTGTTGGTTCCTCATTCCAACCAGCAGTCTCTACAGACCAGAAAACTGTGAGAAGATCCAGACGACATGTAAGGTCTATAGTTAGCTGTAATCCTGCCATCTCTACCTTTCTCATTATACAAGGATAACACATATAATACTGGTTTATAAAACAAGACTGAACACAAGATCCTCACAGCACTTCTACACATCATAGGGAACCTTTCATGAGACCTTATCTCCATCTACCTGATCATCCGGTGGGACATTGTGATGTTCTTCTGAACCATCCTGTAGAAGAAGAGGACTGGGACATCTCTCATCCTGTAGAAGAAGAGGACTGGGACATCTCTCATCCTGTAGAAGAAGAGGACTGGGACATCTCTCCAGCTTTTTTCTCTCTTCTTTAACTGTAGGGAAAACATACAGTGACTGAATTCCAGTGGTGTAGCTATCGGGGTCTCGACTAGTCCACTAATTCAAAGAGGTCCACAGGGCCCCCCCTGCCAGTGGCACACTGCCAACTACTGTATTTTTCGCTTTATAAGAGACAGTGTGTCTTGTAAGGGAATAGTAGTGAGTGTTTCCAAAATGAAAGCATTCAATAGTCTGCAGAAGGCAGAGGGAGCGATTAGTGAAGCACTGTACTCACCCCTCCTCCCAGGTATTCTCCGGACCCGTGCTGCACTTTCCAGACTTTCTACAGTGTCAGGGCGTACGGTGCGCACTATGGCCTGATGCTATACACAGTCAGGTGCAGCTAGGGCCAGATAAGACCAGGGAGCGCGACTGCAGGAGAGACCGCCAAACCTGGACCGGAGTGGTGGAGAAGGTGAGGGAAGTATTTATTTTAAGGTCTGATATAGGGGTCTGACGTGGAGGCCTGATCTGAGGTCTGAGGAGTGGGGTCTGAAATGTTGATCTAATGGGGGTCTGATCTGAGGTCTTATATGAGGGATCTAACATGAAGGTCTGATGGGGGTCTTATATGAGGTTTGATATGGGGGTGTGACCTGAGGATCTGATATGGAGGTCTGAGGATCTAATATAGGGTTATGATCTGATAATCTGATTTGGGATCTGATTTGAGGATATGATATGGGGGTCTGATATGGTGTTCTGTTCTGAGGATCTGATACGGGTGTTACCAACTTACCTATCCAAGCTCCAGCGCTGCAGTCTGGGGCTTGGACATGGCCGCACAGTGTGAGACGTGCAGTCCAGGCCACGCCCCCTGGTGATGCGTCACATAACCTAGGCCCCGCCTCCTCACTCTGTTTCTCCCTGCAGCACATGCTTTCTAGGGGAGATTAGTGAGTTATAGATATCACCGGTGTGACTGCTCAGTCTGCCTGTCTCGGGACTGCTTGTATTCTGGTCCAATCAGGCGCTGAGTCCCAGGACTTATCAGGTTCTGATCCAGGGACTCGGCACTCTATTTAAATCCCCTGCTGGCAATACACCTTTGCTGTGCTCCGGTTTCTATTCTTCGTGTCTTGGATTGTTGATATTGGATTTGACTTCGTCTTGCCTTTGGCCTCTCTCTTCCTAGAGATTTTGTATTCTGTTTCCTGTCTGGTTTTGACAATTGTCTTGGCTACTATGACTGCCCTCTGTTCTGTGATTTGGTACTGTACTGACCTCCCGGCTTTGACTTTTTTTTCTATGCGATCCTTCTCTGGTGTTTGTCTGTTTTGGGTTCACATAATATGAACAGGTCCCTGCAGTTTTTACCACAGGTGCTTGTTTTGGCTCCCTGCACTTATCAGTATAGGGACGGTCCTACCAGTTGTGGACTTGCCGCTTAGAGCTTGTTCTGCAGATTGACAGCGGGTTGGGTGCAAGTTAGGGCTCACATTGGAAGTGTTTCCCTGCCTACGGTTGTGACAATGGAGATCTGAATTGATATCTGACATGGAGGTCTAATTTGAGTTCTGATATTGAAGTCGAATTTGAGGTCTGATATGGGAGTCTGATCTGAAAGGTAAGCGGCTATGTAAGGGGGTGGCACACATTATAAGGGGTATTTTCATTCTGGCACTCATTATAGGCAGGTATTTTTTGTACTCGCACATATTCTGGGCATTTCATTCTACTGGCATACATTATAAGGAGAATTAGTACTGGGGGCTATAGGGGAGCATGTTTACTAGTATGGGCACAATAGGGGCATTATTACTATTGACAGGACTCTGGGGAGCGCTATTACTGTGGGGGACACCCTGGCACAGTATCAGCTCAGCACAATTATTTGGGGGGGACATTATATTTACACTATAAGCATCAGGGTCACTATTTGCTGGGTGCAGTTATTTTTTAGGTCATTGTGTGCCAGTAATTATTGATGGGGCACTATCTGTGTGGTTCTAGTATTTTCAGAGGGGGGCTGTTTCTGCAGTACAGTATTGGGGAGCACAGTGGTCACAATATTGTGGGTGGACGGACGGGGCGTTCAGAAGGTGGGAGGATGATGGAAAAGTAGGAAACTAAGATGTTTTATTGTCACACTCTGCAGAGACAAGAGATGACTGAAGGAAATCATCATGGCGGTCTGGTCTGAATGGAGAAGATAAGGAAAAAGAACATCTACATGAGAGGTGACATTACTGGATGTAAGAGGCATGTGGCGCTGTATGTAATGTTTTTCAAATATGTCTTCAACAGTAGGGCTGGAGGGAAGGGGTTAGGTTGAGAATTTAACATGGGGGAAGGGCGGTGCTGTTTAAATTTTTACCTCAGCTAACAAAAAGGCTATGTACACCCCTTGTCCCTTGCCACAAAGCACTGAGGGAAGGGGGGCCCAAGCTGAACTCTTGCACTACGGCCCATAAGCCGTTAGCTACACCCCCGATTAATTCTTTACATATATAAAATGAAAGGACGTGTGTATTTAGTCATGTCTATTACCTGATGATGTGAGGGGCTGGTGATCCTCCATCATGACGTTCTTGTACAGATCTTTGTGTCCTTCTAAATACTCAGACTCCTCCATGGAGAAATAGATGGCGACATCCTGACACCTTATAGGAACCTGACAACACAATGATACAGTCATCACCCAGATCCCTTCACAGTGTTACTGTATAATGTCCGAGCATTCCCAGCAATGTCACCTCTCCAGTCAGCAGCTCAATGATCTTGTTGGTGAGCTCTAGGATCTTCTCTCTGTTGACTTTCTCATGTATCGGGATGTGAGGTATCGGCCTGGATATTGGGCTCAGGATTCCTCCCCGTCCTTCAGATACCGGGTCCTGACAGCGCGCACTAGAGGTCTTCTTCACTACTGTGTATTCCTGATTATGGAGAGACACAGTAATAAATATCACTCCATACATCTCCAGTCATGTCCAACTGTTAGTAACATAGAGAAGATGATGTAATGTGACATCATCAGAATCTCTCACCTCTCCAGTAAGCCGGAAGAGGATCTCTAGGGTGAGATTTATTATACTCTCCGCCATCTTGTCCCCATCCCTATCCATCCTTGATGGGTCAGTCAGGAGAAGGATCTTATATAGGAGATATCCACTGAGCGGATCCTATATTGTAGGAACCTGAATGGAAAGAAGATGAACCGATGTAGAATAGTGACCAGGCGGTAATTCTACAGCAGAGAGCTGGTAGTGAACGGGTTAATGACACTTACCTGCACCTCTGTACACAACATTATTGCACACAGAGTGTATGACCTAATGTTCTCCACTGTCCCTAATCCTAACCCACACAGGCGACCGCACAGAACATGGAGAGAACGTCCCACAGCCCCAACACACAGGACACTTACCTAAACCTTAGTTATCACAATCACCTGTCTCAGACTAACCTTGTTACGTGACAGAAAGCTCTCTGGAGCACATACAATCTAGGCATTACCAATAAGAATTAGTGGGCTATAAGACCTTTCATGATGTCATGACCATGTGATCCAGTAAGGGAGGAGTCAGGCTTCAGGCTGTGCTGCTGGAAGAGGTAAAGGACCTGTGATGAAGTCATGACCATGTGATCCTGTGTGGAAGGAGTCAGGCTCCAGGCTGTGCTGCTGGAAGAGCAGACCTCCTAAGTGTCCCTCTTTTTGAACCAAGTCCCTTCTCCCTAATGGAATGTAGCTAGATTACACAATCCATAATGGTCACTGTGCAGATCTTGGTTTTCTGGCATTATTATGAACCTTGGAGCAGCCAATTCTCAGATCCGTAATAAATCAGAATCCCAAGACAAACTGCAGACAATGCTAACTCTCCTGTACAGACATTTACAACCAAGTCCTTGGTCGTTTAGAGGTCTTCTACTAAATAAGACAATACCTGGTACACATTTCAGGAAGAGGATGAACGGCACTCCTTAGTAAGAGCTGGTGCTCAGTTGTACAAGAAATGTTCAAATATATAGAGAAAACCATGGCACTCAAATTCAAGCAATTTGCTTGTAGTTTATTTAACCTTTTCTACCTCGGAGGTTTTTTTTTCCGTTTTCGTTTTGCGCTCCCTGCCTTCACACAGCCATAACTTTTTTATTTTTCTGTTCACATAGCTGTATGAGGGCTTGTTTTTTGCTGGACAAGTTGTACTTTCCAACTCCACCATGTAATATTGCATATGATGTAGGAGCAAGCCGAAAAACTATGCCAAATTGGGTGAAATTACAAAAAAAAAAACTGCAATTCCGCCACAGATTTATGTTTGTTTTTTTTTTATTTATGGCGTTCGATTTTTATTAAAACTGACCAGTTACTTTCATTCTACTGGTCAGTACGAATCCGTCGATACCTAATATGTATAGATTTTCTTTCGTTTTGATAGTTATAAAATAATTATATAGTTGGAAATTTGTTAATTTTTTGTTATATTTTGACCCCTATAACCTTTTGGTATTTATGTGTACGGAGCTGTATGTGGGAGATCTGAACTTTTTATCGATACCATTCTGGGGTGTGTATGACTTTTTGATCGCTTTTTATTTAATTTTTTTTTTTAGAAAAAAGCGACAAAAAATGGTGAATCGGCCATTTTGACGCTTTTTTCCGATTTGCTGTTTTCCATATGGAAAAAAAATTTTTTTATAATATGGCCGTTTTCGCACATGGCGATACCCTTGATGTGTATTTTTTTTATTTTTTTAATACTTTTATTTTTATTTTTGGGAAAGGGGAAATTTTGGGAAATTTTGATGTTTTGAAATCTTTTTTTTAAAAAAACTTTATTTAATTTCTTTTACACTTTTTTTTATAGTTCCCATAGGGAACTATAAGAAGCAATCATTTGATTTGCTTATATCATAGACTCCAATGTATTAGCATTGGAGTCTATGAGGATTTTAATGCTTATGAAGCCCTATTACACAGAAGGGCTCCATAGGAAAGCCTATGCAGCAGTCTCCTGTCATTCACTATGACAGGGGCTGCTGCAAGCACGCTCTGGCTCCTCCGATCACCGCATGGAGGAGCTGGAGCAACACCAGAAGCGCTTGCTTCCGGTGTTTTCCACCTTCGGGTGCCGTGGTCAGGATTGACCATGGCATCCGAAGGGGTTAAATGTCCGCGATCGGCATTACTGCCGGTCGCTGACATGAGATGCGGGTTACTGCTATATGAAACAGCAGTTCACCCATGGCCATGACGCCCGCTCTCCTCAGGAGCAGACGCCATGTTTAAAGACCCGACCAGTGTGCCTGGGGATGGGCAGAGATGGTGACCTATGCAGAGTGGGGACATTGTCTGTACCTTGGGAACAGTTCACTGGACTGGCACAAGCAGCAGTTGGAGGGTGTGGGGTGCAGACAATGGTATTGTGAATACAATAAAATATCTGTATTTTAGTGAACTTAATTATATGCCAGCTTAAGCACGTAGCAGAGACTTGACCTTTTCCTTTGCTATATATATATGAGCACATGTACCATTCTCTATACCATGTCCATTGTACAAGAATAGATGACTTGAAGCTATGTAATATATATGAATGATAAAGAGTCTAATGTTATTTCCAAAATGTAAGGGGCAGAGCTTTCTGCTAGCCCAGGCTACTTCACTATAAATAAAGCATCGTGTTGTGATTATTTATGTAATAATTGTGGTAAACTAAAATATTAATAAAGAAGAGAAAAAAATAAAATAAAGCATCGTGGCGTCCCCTTTTTTAGGAGACTCTGTTGAACACCATCCATATAAGAAACTCTTATATAAATTTGGCACCCACAGACAATGAGGGGGCTCTAGACTGAGAGCCAGCAAACTATTGCAGTGACATTTTCCTGGGGGCAATGTCCGGGATCTCAGCAGCACTCAAGATGACAATCAATTGAGGACTGTGTCTAATAGGACAACAGGGAATTGCACATTACACTGATGAGTAAGACCTTTGATTCTTACTGTGCACTGTGCCTTCCCCCTTGTATTAGCTGCCGTCCAGGTATTGTTATCTTGTTGATTCTGTGGGATTTAAGAACTCCATTGTCTGTGGGTTTTTATGTATGTCTAACAGTCAGGTAGCTGAAAGTGTGTGACGGTGTGACTGATGTGTGATTGAGATACGGGAGCGCTTGAGTTGTGATCAATATTTACACACCCCTGAAAGGATTCCTTACTCAATTCCAAACGGCAGTGTCCAAGGATTACTAAGTTTCAAGGCTTCTTTTTAAGTGTGTAAAGATCCGGACGCAAGTTGATCCTTGCAGAAGTGACAGGAATCTGACAGGTTCCTGCCCGCGAGTCGGGTTAGTTCCTTCGTGGTTCTGGACTGTGACCCATGTTAAGGGCGCACCCAGCCAGAGGAAAGATAGGATTTGTGTGAAAAAGGATTTCTGAACGGATATAGGTTATGAGGTATAGACACTGTTTACATTAGAAAATACTTGGGAAGTGGTTGATATGGTGGTTATGGATTTGTATGGGTGTTCAGTATACCAGGGGCCTGTGGTGGTTCAGGATATCATATAGTCAGTAGGGCTGCTTATTCTGACTGTTTTGTGCTGGTGACTAGTTGTGGGGCTGTTGATGTGACTACTTCTGCTGTTCCTGGCAATTTGCGCAATTGCGGTACACAGGAGCAGAGGAGAGAAGGACACCTGAGCAGTTAATTCCATTAGGTGAACGGAAGGAAAGTCCACCTTCTGGAGTAGTCCTAATGATGGGAGCGACAGGGTCGAAAAGTGTGGGCCAGCCCAGTTTGTCCAAAATGGTGGACAGGGGGGTCATAGCAGCCAACAGTTAGGAGACGATGAAAAGGCAGTTAAAATACCTATTGTAATAACTAAAAGGGCTCAGATGCCTCCAGATGGATGCTTGAGCTTAAAAGTTTGGAAACATTTCCTGAAAGATGAAGGCCCCTGGATTAGAAAGCATTGCGTGGATTAAAATATGCAAGGAAATGAAGAAGCGAGGCTATATTGAGGGTGTCAGGTGAATTTCTATGAGGATGAGAAGAATACAGCTGCCACAGCTATTGAGCGACAGGTGGTAGGCACAATTATAGCTCCTCTGCTTGGAGAAGCCTCTCCCATTACACCCCCTCCCTTGTCTTTAACATCTTTGACCTCAACTGAATTCCTTCTGTTCCCAAGTCTAACCTACAGTACAGACCAAAAGTTTGGACACACCTTCTCATTCAAAGAGTTTTCTGTATTTTCATGACTATGAAAATTGTAGATTCACACTGAAGGCATCAAAACCATGAATTAACACATGTGGAATTATATACTTAACAAAAATGTGTGAAACAACTGAAAATATGTCTTATATTCTAGGTTCTCCAAAGTAGCCATCTTTTGCTTTGATTACTGCTTTGCAAACTCTTGGCATTCTCTTGATGTACTTTAAGAGGTAGTCACCTGAAATGGTTTTCACTTCACAGGTGTGCCCTGTCAGGTTTAATAAGTGGGATTTCTTGCCTTATAAATGGGGTCGGGACCATGAGTTGTGTTGGGCAGAAGTTAGGTAGATACACAGCTGATAGTCCTACTGAATAGACTGTATTATGGCAAGAAAAAAGCAGCTAAGTAAAGAAAAACGAGTGGCCATCATTACTTTAAGAAATGAAGGTCAGTCAGTCAGTGAGTCCGAAAAATTGGGAAAACTTTGAAAGTGTCCCCAAGTGCAGTCGCAAAAACCATCAAGCGCTACAAAGAAACTGATTCACATGAGGACCGCCCCAGGAAAGGAAGACCAAGAGTCACCTCTGCTGCGGAGGATAAGTTCATCCGAGTCACCAGCCTCAGAAATTGCAGGTTAACAGCAGCTCAGATTAGAGACCAGGTCAATGCCACAAAGAGTTCTAGCAGCAGACACATCTCTACAACAACTGTTAAGAGGAGACTGTGTGCAGCAGGCCTTCATGGTAAAATAGCTGCTAGGAGACCACTGCTAAGGACAGGCAATAAGCAGAAGAGACTTGTTTGGGCTAAAGAACACAAGGAATGGACATTAGACCAGTGGAAATCTGTGCTTTGGTCTGATGAGTCCAAATTTGAGATCTTTGGTTCCAACCACCGTGTCTTTGTGCAACGCAGAAAAGGTGAACGGATGGACTCTACATGCCTGGTTCCCACCGTGAAGCATGGAGGAGGAGGTGTGATGGTGTGGAGGTGCTTTGCTGGTGACACTGTTGGGTATTTATTCAAAATTGAAGGCATACTGAACCAGCATGACTACCACAGCATCTTGCAGCGGCATTCCATCCGGTTTGCGTTTAGTTGGACCATCATTTATTTAGCAACAGGACAATGACCCCAAACACACCTCTAGGCTGTGTAAGGGCTATTTGACCAAGAAGGAGAGTGATGGGGTGCTACTCCAGATGACCTGGCCTCCACAGTCACCAGACCTGAACCCAATTGAGATGGTTTGGGGTGAGCTGGACCGCAGAGTGAAGGCAAAAGGGCAAAATAGTGCTAAGCATCTCTGGGAACTCCTTCAAAACTGTTGGAATACCATTTCTGGTGACTACCTCTTGAAGCTCATCAAGAGAATGCCAAGAGTGTGCAAAGCAGTAATCAAAGCAAAAGGTGGCTACTTTGAAGAACCTAGAATATAAGACATATTTTCAGTTGCTTCACACTTTTTTGTTAAGTATATAATTCCACGTGTGTTAATTCATAGTTTTGATGCCTTCAGTGTGAATCTACAATTTTCATAGTCATGAAAATACAGAAAACTCTTTGAATGAGAAGGTGTGTCCAAACTTTTGGTCTGTACTGTATATCCTGAAATTCCAATGAGTGAGCGAGTATGTTTGTTAACCCTTGATAGTTTTAACCCCTCTGAAGCTACTGGTTCCTCTGTGCCTCTTCCACCCCCTTATGTAGATACATCTCGTATTATGGCACATTTGGCACATGTAAGGCTGGGAAGATGCAGAATGTGTTATCAGATTAAATAGCTGAGGACCAGCATTGTGTACAGTGTGGGTTTAGAATAATAGTGCAACAAATATGTACTATGTCAGTAGGCACATTGATTGTATAGTGGATACTGGGGCAAGCCGTTTCATATTGTAATCAGGGATAGTTCCATCTGATTTTATGATAAGATGCCTGGTACTGGTCTGTCTGGTACAACAATTACTTTACAGGAAACTGCACCATTACCAAGTTAAACTTTGTGACACACAGGAGATAGTGACACAATTTTTGGTTTCAGAAACCTGTCCTGTAAATCTGTTCTCAGCCATACAGGTTGTTATCCAGTATGGCTCAGATGGACAGATGACAGTCACTAGCCCACTAAATGATGATGTCTTGAATGCAATGTGTGCAGTTCTGTATAGTAATTTACACCACAGCTTGGAATCTGTCAATGATGAATTATTAGCAGTTCTGCCTTCATCCTTTTGGGCAGCAGACAAGACAGATGTTGGTCGTATGCCAGTAACCCCAGTCAAAATAAAAGTACTTCTAGGGAATGCTAAACCGAAATTGAAGCAATACTCACTTAGTTTACCTCAAATGCAAGGTTTAGACTTGCAAATTGAGCAATACTTGAAGGTATTATGTAAGTGTGTCCTTAAAATATGCCTCTGTTCCTAATTAAGAAAAAGAAGGTTGAGGGTCAACCTATAACTTATAGGATGGTTTATGACCTTAGGGCCATAAATGACATCATAGAAGCAGACACTCCAGTTGTCCCAAACCCCCACACCTTGCTCTCACAAATACCTCTTACTGCTGTCTGGTTTACGGTGATTGATTTGGCAAAATGCATTTTTCTCTGTACGACTGGATGAGGAGATTCAGCTGCTTTTGGCCTTAACCCATAATTATGAGAAGCTTTGCTGGATCTTTCTCCCGCAGGGTGGGGAAAGAAAAACTCACGAAATCAGTACAATCAGGCATTACATCAGGTCCTTCAAGGATGGTCTCCTCGCCATGAAGTCACTGTCCTACTTCAGTATGTTGATAACTAACTTCTCTGTTGTGACACAACTGAAGCATGTCAAGAAAATTCTGTCTCTCTCATGTGTTATTTAGCTAAAAATGGGTGCAAAGCATCCAAGGACAAGCTTTAGTTCTGTTTAACAAGAGTTGTATTTCTTGGTCACTGTATCACTCAGTGGAAGAAGCGTTTGTCTCAGGATCAGGGTATTGTAGAGAATGGATTCCCTCTGCATCCTCACTGATGCAACCCTTGTATGATGCCCTTAACTGGCAACCTTTTAAGCTTTCCCCCTAGGATTAGTCTGCAATTCAACAGCTTAAAGAAGCTATAGTTTCAGCCCCTGCTCTAGGCTGATGTGCATGCTCAGGGTGTTCTTACATAGCTACATGGTGGAAAACACCGGCCAGTGGCATACTATTCTGGTAAGCTTGACCCTGTCATTAGGGGTTCCCCTTCATGTATCAAGGCTATTGCAGTAGCTGCTATGTTGAAGGATAAGGCTACTGATATAGTCCTTGATTACCCCTTGGTACTTATGGTGACATATGCGGTCAGTGAGATACTTAATTAGACTCACACCAAACACATGTCTGCCTCTCGACTCACTAAGTATGAAACCAGCCTCTTTACACCTTCCAATCTCACCATCAAACGTTGTACTGTGTTGAACCCTGCTACATTGTTTCCACAGGGTTTAAGGGGGGAGAAAAGAATGAGCAATGGCAGACATTTGAGAAAGAGTGTGACAGGGGTAGACAATGAGTGTCCCTATAAGTGGGAGGACACGTTTCCAGAACATCTGATCCCACAGTGTCCAGGGGAACAGCATGATTGTGAACTGATGAAAATAGAGATGTGGACACTAGACAATGTAACTCAAGACCCCTTAACTAACCCAGATTTTGAGTTTTTTGTAGGTGTTTTCAGGTACCACCATGAGGGGGGTCTACAAGACTGGATAAGCCATTGCCACCCTGACAGAGGTAATAAAGAAACAGCCACTCCCACCCTCTATGTCAGCACAAGAGGCTGAGTTGAAGGCACTCGCTGAGGCGTGTAAGCTGGCAAAAGGTAAAACTGCAAATATTTACACAGATTCTAGGTATGCCTTTGGTATTGCCCATGATTATGGCCCTATCTGGAAAAGCAGGGATTTTGTTGGGTCCACTGGAAAACCCATTAAGTGTTTGAGGTACTGACACTTCCCTCTCAGGTGGGTATTATAAAGGTGCTGGCACACACAAGAGAAAACACTCCTGAGGAAATAGATTGGCTGATGAGGTTGCGAAGGCTGCCGCCCTGCTCCCCCTCTCACCAGAGAAGGTTTCTATTATGACTGTTGGGGGGACAAGCCCTGTAGACTTAGCCTTGTCACAAAAATTACAGGAGCAGGCCCCACAAATTGAAAAGAAGCAGTGGGAAGCCTTGGGTGCAACTCAGAAAGATGGCATTTGGCAAACAGGAGCAAAATGGTGCCTGCTTAGGACCTTGTTTCCCATGATGGCTCAGTTGGTGCATGGAGGGACACAAGTGACACAAGAAGGAATGTGTGAGATAGTGTCTAAGGGGTGGGTGGCCCCGGGATTCAGCTGTGCTGCTGCCAGATTTGTGCAAGACTTTATATGTGCCTGTCATAATCCTGGCAAAAAGGCATATGGTTAGGGCAGCTTACCCATTTCAGCGACTGCAAATTGATTACATTCAACTGCCAAGGGTTGGTACGTATATATGGATGTTTTAGTCTGTGTGGATCTCTTTTCAAGGTGGCCAGACAGGAAAATCATGGGTAGAGTGCCTCCCTTTAGCCTTACATTCAGTGTGAACAAATCCTTGAGGAAAGGAGGGATTGAGTCCACATGAGATTTTATTTGAGCTTTCACCAAAAACAGGCACAATTGCAACACTCAGATTTAACTCCTTATGTCGGGGCACTTCAGAAACATCTCACCAGCTTGCATAAACATGTGTATGATTCTATTTCAGATCCTGACTCAGTGGAAGGAGGGCTTTCACTGTAGCCAGGAAATTGTGTGTGTAAAGACACGTCAGGAACACATTGGACCCCAGATTTGACGGTCCATACCAAGTCCAGGTAACCACCCCCACCTCAATTAAACTGGAAAGAAAGTCCTCGTGGATACACGCTAATCATTGCAAAAAGGTTTTGAACCAGGAGGACCAATCATGAAAAGCCTCCTGGTCTGGTGTACCATGTTTATATATGTGTCTGCCCTACATCATGTCCTAAGGGAAGAATGGAATAATAAGCTTGTTGGACATCATTTGGCCATTGCAAAAGTAACCAATTTAAGTGATTGACTAGAATGGATAATCCTTAAATGATAGATTATAGGCAAGGAACCCCAGGAAATTGGAAAAGGGTTGAGATGGCTGCACTAAAGTTAGGAGAAACTACAAGTTGGAAGTTGAAAATTAGTTTTCAAAAGGCCCCAGACAAAATGGGTTGTAGCATGCCATATTTGAAAAGACTGTTTGGGTCGGTATGTGCATGATCCAACCTGGACATGGGCAATTAATTTTACAGAAGGGAGCAATTGCTGATTTTATACCTGGGATTGAGTATAATAGTAGTGATGCTTCACCATGCAGATGGGAAAGATATCACAGTCCCATGGGAAGCCCTAGCTCACTTTGGTGCCTTGTCCATAATTCCCTGAGGTTATTAAAGTTAGCATATATGTTGGTGCATTATAGAAGCAGTGCATTTGAGATACTCAATGATGTCTATATTGTATGTGGACATAATGCATACAAGTGGATACCTTTGGGAGCAGAGGGATCATGTACTTTGGCTAGGCTGACTCCTGCAACTTGGGTATGGGAGAATAAAAATTTTCCATATAGGGGGCGTGGCCGGACATGGAGGAGTGAGGACGCATACCTCTGGAGCTCCGCTGCATCCCTTTACAGAATCTGCCTCCATCCACTTTGCAGTATGGGCAAATCCATCAAAAAGGGTCGAGCAAGACCAGCTGCTCCCCTAGATCCTTCTCAGGGCGACCTCGACATCTACTTCGCCAGACATCCCTCTTCTCACATAGGGAGCCTGGCAGGCCTCACTACGGGAGCACAAGATGGCGGCGGCACTTCTCCCCAGCACAGCGCTGCGCCACCTCCGACTTCTCCCGCTCCGACTCAGTTACGGGGACGCCGCTCCCAGTCGGCTCCCCCGCTTCCTCCACCTGCTACCCTGCATCACCGGAGCTTCTCTTCTGCTGTACTTACCGGAGGCCACGTGGAGGAACCCGAGCAGCGCGCCGACCTCAGCCATGTGCGCCAGGAAGACCCGGATCTTGCGTCCAGGGACACTGGGAATGGCGTGGAGTCAGCTTCCCCTCAATCTCTAAGGCAAGTACTGCCTCTGATGGGGCTCCCTTTGGTCCCCACAACCACTAATGGGCGCAAGGACGATCATGGGGTGTCCCTCAATGCCACAGCGGCCCCCTTCTGCCCTCTTAGTGTGCCCTCCTCTCCTCTGAGGGTGCTGTCGCCCCGATTCCAGCCTCTAGGGGAACAACATGTGGACCCCAGTCCCTCAGGTGCGGCCCAATTCCTCCAGGCCGGCATCCCTCCAACCACTCAGCATTCTTCTACATCACCGGCAAGAGGTCCTCTATCCCCGTCCTCTTCTCCAGACCCCTCATTGTCGGCATCCCCCCGTTGGTCCACAGGATCCTCATGGGATGGCTCCCATAGACCGGCCTCTGACAAAGGCCCTCGGGCCAAGGCTTTGGGCCCTGAAGCTCCTTCCACTGCGGCCCCTAATTTGGCTTCACAGCCCCGACGCCACACCTCATGCTCTCCCTCTGTGCTGGGATTGTTGCCACCTGATGACAACACTAGACCACCTACTATGGCAGATTTACGTGCTCTTTTACATGCCCTGCCTACAAAAGATGATTTATCCCTCTTTGCCGCTAACATACTGCAGGAATGCAAGCATGAATTCTCTCAAATCCGCACAGATATGTCGGCCCTTACTGGCCATGTGGACACGATAACACAAGATCATACTAATTTGGCTACAGAGGTAAAGGCCTTACAAGCTACAACACAAGCTCACGAAGAACACTTGGTTGCCCTTCAGCAACACCTTGATGACATTGAAAACCGAAGTCGTCGGAACAACCTTCGTATACGGGGACTACCTGAAACTGTTACTACCTCTTCCCTGCTTCCTACAGTTGTTGCAATCTTCAACGATCTCCTGGACCGTCCGTCTACCACTCCAATTGAGATTGACAGGGTTCATAGGGCACTGCGGCCTCCTGCACCAGATGGATCCAGACCAAGAGATGTCATTTGCCGCATCCATTTCTATGCGATCAAGGAACAGATCCTCTACAAGGCCCGCCAACATCCCTCGATGACTTTTGATGGAGCCCCTGTCATGATTTTACAGGACCTTTCTCGTCAGACTCTGGCGCAGCGAGCTACCCTGAAGCCACTTCTCAATATGCTCCGGGATCATGACATCCCATACCGCTGGGGCTACCCCTTTATGCTTATCGCTGGTCATAAAGGACATTCCGCAACGTTCCGGAGTCCAGCAGATCTCTCCTCCTTTCTCCAGAAGCTTGAGCTTCCAATAATGAAACTTGGGCCATGGCCTACATTACTCACAACATCTTCTAGTTCCTTTCAACGGTTACCTTCATCTCAGGCTCAGGGAGATAGAGACCTGGGAAGGTCTACTCGTTCCCCCAGAAGACGGCGGCAAAATATCCGGGACTCTTCTCGTTCCCCCTTGCAGGTCCCATATAACTAAGGCTTCCGCCTATCAGGACTTTAATTGTTCAGATATATATTTTCCAAGGTTCTAACTACATCGCCCGTTATGAATGTTTGCCTTTACATTTACTATTATTCTTTATCTTCAGCTTCATGTTAAGTGGATGGTTATCAAATGTTACCTTCCTTGTTCCACTATTGGGGGATGCGGCGGACTCTCTTCTGCGTGACCGCTACATACCCCAAATCTGCTGAGACGCTCGCCGGGGATCTGGCGTTTCCGGTGACTGCCTCTTCTGACCTACTGGTCCTTTCTTATTACGTGGTGTTTGCATGTGATTAGTTAAAAGGTGCCTCAACCGACTTTATAGTTGTATAAAAAGCTTCATCTATTTCATTTGAGTTTTTACATTTACATTTTCTTTTATTTTTATTTTTTCTATCTATCCCCTCCTAAACTCTTTCCTCTTGTGTCTTCCCATACCCCTAACCATGTCTTCGTTGAAGTTTGCGTCTTTCAATGCCAAAGGTCTCAACACTCCGGAGAAAAGATCGCAAATCCTTCATCATTTTCACCGGCAACAGGTACAACTTATTTGTTTTCAGGAAACCCATTTTAAAAAAGGTGCTACTCCTAGCATTCGGCATAAATATTATACAACTTGGCACTTTGCTAACTCTGAGATGAATAAAACCAAGGGGGTCGCCATAGCGATACACAAATCCTTGACTCATCAAGTGCTCAGCTGTACGATTGATGCAGAGGCTAGGTACATTGTACTTTCCCTCCTCATCAGTGGCCAAGAGTTTACTTTCCTCAATGTTTACGCCCCTAACCAAAATCAGGTTTCTTTCCTCACTGACTTCATAGACAAAGTGCTCCCCTTGGTGAGGGGTACGGTAATATTATGCGGGGACCTAAACTTAACTTTGGATCCCACACTTGATAACTCCTCAGGGCGGGCCGCTCTTTCCTATCACGCAATCAAGAAGGTTAAGAAGGCTTTCCTGCAATTGCAATTAGGTGATGCATGGCGTATTCCGCATCCCACAGACAGAGACTACACGTATTTCTCTCCACCTCACTCTTCATATAGCCGTATTGACTACATTCTAATTCAACATCGGGCCCTGGCCTGGCTAGAGTCCACTCACATAGGTAATATCTTGTGGTCCGACCACGCACCCATATTTTGCTCTCTCAAAATCCCCAATCTTACGAAGGGTCAGTGGACATGGAGACTGAATGAGTCCCTCCTCCTTGATACAGTCTGCGCTGCAGATATCTCCCTGACTATCGCAAACTTTCTTACTGATCATTCACAAGATACTACCTCCCTGCCTATACAATGGGAGGCTCTCAAATGTGTTTTGCTAAATGTGTCTTTATTAAACATGGAGCCCGACTCAAGAAGGAGAAAGCTCATTCGCTTACCATTGCCCTTCAAAAAGTTGAATCTCTTGAACTGGCCCACAAACGCGCTCTTTCACAGCCCATTCTGCGTGACCTACAAAATGCTCGCCTGGAGGCTAAACGTCTGCTGGAGAACTCTTACAGGCGAATGGTGCAAACCTGTCGTAGCAAGTTCTACGAATATGGCAATAAGAGCGGGCGCATGTTGGCCAGAGCTTTGAGAGGGCAACTTGCTACCTCACATATCCCAGTAATCAAACGTTCTAATGGCTCTCTGGTTCATACTACACCAGATATTGCAGCTTCCTTTCACACTTTTTATTCCAATCTCTATAACTTACCACCCTCTACTGATCCGCGGGATCCCCCTCTTTCATCTGTCCCCCAACTATCTACAGAGGACTCAGCATCCCTGGACACCCCCTTTTCATCAGAAGAACTACAGGAGGTGATCAAATCCTTACCAGGAGGAAAAAGCCCGGGACCGGACGGTCTCATAACTAGATTTTACAAACTGTTCTCTTCTTCTCTCTCCCCTATCCTTCTCAAGGTCTTTGATTCAGTGTCGGCAGGACTCCCCTTCCCGGCACAAACCATGGAAGCTCATATAGCAGTTATTCCTAAACCGGGCAAAGACCCGCAGATGTGTGCGAGTTATCGCCCAATATCCTTATTGAATGTAGATTTAAAAATATTTGCCAAATTGATAGCAAACCGCTTGAATCCTTTTCTGCCTTCTTTAATCCACCTTGACCAGGTGGGGTTTGTGCCGGGAAGGGAGGCTAGAGACAATACCCTGAAGACTATAGATATTGTTCATTATGCTCAGACCCACCAGATCCCTCTCATGATTCTCTCCCTTGACGCGGAAAAGGCCTTCGATCGTATATCGTGGCCAGCTCTTTGCGCAACTCTATCACACATAGGTCTGGGCCCATGGCTCACATCCAAAATTCTTGCACTATATCAGACCCCATCGGCAAGAATTAAAATAAATGGCACGCTCTCTCCTGCCCTTTCAATACACAATGGGACCCGCCAGGGATGCCCGTTATCTCCCTTGCTCTATGTTCTAGTTATGGAGCATCTTTTATCTGCGATCCGTGAAAACCCAGATATTGCTGGCATCAAAATTGGCAACACTGAATACAAATGTTCGGCCTTTGCGGATGACCTTTTGCTATATATCACTAACCCCCATATCTCCCTCCCCTCTCTGCAGCAGGAAATATCCCGCTTTGGACTATGGTCTAATTTCAAAATTAATATGTCAAAGTCCTCTGCCCTGAATGTCTCACTGCCCCAAACCCTGGTCTCCAACCTCCAATCCTCCTTCCCCTTTAAATGGCCTGCACAGGGTATCTCCTATCTGGGTATTAAAATCTGCTCTGACCTATCGAAATTATTTAACGATAATTTTGCTCCTCTCCTTTTCAGTTTTCAAAAAGATCTTGATAGTTGGCATCGGAAGGATTTCTCTTGGTTCGGTAGAATAAGTATCATCAAGATGAATCTTCTTCCAAAATTGCTTTACCTTCTGCAGACCATTCCAGTTCGCCTGCCTGCTACATTTTGGGCCCAACTGCGCAGATGCTTTACAAAGTTTGTTTGGGCTCCAGGTAGACCGCGAATTCGTTGGGATGTCCTTACTCGTCCCAAAGAGGAGGGAGGATTGGGATTACCGGACTGTAGATTATACTATCACTCCTGTGCATATGCCCGCCTATTAGACATGTTCCGACTTCATAAACCAAAAGCCTGGGTCCGTGTCGCTATGGAATGTTCCCCTGTTATTCTAACGGTTGTCCCCTGGTTGATGGGCCCTTTACGGGATCGTTTATCTGCTCTCTCATATACCACAAAACACACCTTTGCAATTCTGGAATCGATAGGTCCAAATTGCTCTCTTATTGACCCCCTCGGGCCCCTCACCCCGGTGACAGACCACCCCTCATTTCCTCCAGGTAGCTCAACCTTTTCATTCCTCAATCAATCTAAAATCCGTCCCTTACGATTCTGCCAGGTGCTTTCGGCGTCCTCACTGAAACCTTTATCCTCTATTCTAAATAATGCTGACCCCTCCCCACGGCACCATTTTGAATACCTCCAACTCCAACACTTCTATGCCGCTACCCGACCCACATAAACTCTCCAGAAAATTAACAACCTTTGAGCAGCTCTGTCTAGCGCCGTCAGGGGTTTTCCGAGACATTTCATCACTATATAAACTGCTTGTCCAACAGAGAACCGCCCATGCACCGTCTTTTTGCAGAGCATGGGAAGCTGATCTAGGCATCCACCTATCCCAATCTCAATGGCATAAATGCTATCAGCTCTCACACAAAGCCTTGATATCCACAAAATCCCAAGAAACTTGCTATAAAGTAGTATCACGCTGGTATAGGGTACCTTCGCTTCTGCATAAATGGTTCCCATCGGTATCTGATCGTTGTTGGCGATGTGGTGTGGATGAAGGGACCCTGCTCCACGTATGGTGGCACTGCCCAAT
Organism: Rhinella marina; assembly: GCA_900303285.1. Lineage (NCBI taxonomy): Eukaryota > Metazoa > Chordata > Amphibia > Anura > Bufonidae > Rhinella > Rhinella marina. The sequence goes on along the minus strand of ONZH01025982.1, from coordinate 85,472 downwards.
CTTACGCAATTACTGGGATTCCATCCACAAAGCCATATGTGAAGTGACGAGCATCCCGTTTCCGAACTCCCCTGAAGCTTTCCTACTATATGTTTTTGATTTGAACATTCCTGCATACAAAAAAATCTCTCCTTAAATACCTTATCCAGGCGGCTAAAACGGTGATCCCTCGCCACTGGAAGGAAACAACCCCACCTACAGTGGAGGAATGGTTTGAGGAGGTTATGCTGCATCAGAGAATGGAAGAACTGATCATTCACAACTCTATAGAGTTAGATCACTTTCTTAAAGTTTGGGGCCCTTGGGACTCTTTTCGCTCCTCGAGTGCATATCAAAACATATGAACGTATTGTTGCGGGTTCCTCAAACCAATCCTTGCACCTAGTCACCTTTGTCTTGTTCTTACCCACCTGTGCTTTCCTTTCCCTCTTCTTCCCCTTTCCCCCCCAAATGTATATATGCATGTGTATGTATATGTATATGTGTGTATGTATATATATATATATATATTATTATTATTATATATATATATATTTTTTTTTTCTTTCTCCCTTTCTTCCCCCCCATGCTTTGTTGGTCGGTTACTTATAGGTTGGCAACTGTCGATTAGCATGTTAGTTCATTATCTGGTCATACGGTTGTACTCATTTACTGTCCTTATTGTGTCTAATACCTATCTCTCCATATGTACACAATTTGCAAGTTTTCTCCCCAAAGAAAATAAGTATGACACATGTACTCTTGTTTTCATACAAACTGCTTTATTCATTGGATTTATGTGTTAACATGCATGTTTGGTAAAATTCTTGAAAAAATTCAATAAAACATTTGAATTATAAAAAAAAAATTTTTCCATATAGTAATATCCCTCAGCACATGCTATATAAGTGAGAGAGTAAAGCAAGGGAACTTATATATGTTCCATGGCATATAAAATTTGGCTTAAGCTTCACCCTCATGGTCTGCCAGCGAAAAATGCTCATAATATAGAAAAACTGGAAGAATTGTTCGATAATGTTACAGAGTATATTCTTGATGCCTTAAATGTAACATCGACACTCACAGGGCAGTTGGTATTAGTATCTAACCAACATACCCTAGCGTTGGATTATTAAACAGCTTGGTAAGGTGGTATGTGCCAGGTGGTGGGTCCTGCCTTTTGTCATTACATAGATCCCTCAGGTGCTTTGCAGGTCAAACATGATGTTGAACAAGCTAAAAGGTTAAAAGAAGAATTTAGGAAAGCAAATTCAAAGGAGGACTGGCATTTCCAATGGCCAAGTTGGATTAATTGGCTAAACCCAGCCAGTTGGTTCAAAAGCCTAGGGGGATGGATCTTAGGAATCATGCATATTGTATTGCAAGTGGTGTTGTGTTCCATTGTTCTATATGCGGGAACTAAGATCTTATCTTATTTGTCTAGAAGGATCTGTAAAACAAAGGTTCAAAAGGAGGAGCCAATACAAGTCCGGGTGGTCCAAACGAAATACAGTCCATGGGAGGACGATTAAAGCTACTCGAGTCACCTTGGAGCCACCAGAGTTTGGAGCCACATGTGAACATCATATCACCTACTGTTAAATATATGACTGCAAGCTATTCTTATAAATATAGTGAAATGCCTGGTATGCTGGAGCTCAGCTCACTGCTGGTTGGTCAGAGTACTCATATTAGTGAATACAGTCCATGTCCTAGTCCGGGGGAGCTGGCTAGAAGTAGCTTTATTTGGTGCTATGACCAATCAGAAATCAGTAACCTGAGAGGCAATAATTAAGTTCAAAAGGAGGAAAATGTGAATGCAATAAAATATCTGTATTTTATTGAACTTAATTATATGCCAGCTTAAGCACGTAGCAGAGACTTGACCTTTTCCTTTGCTATATATATAGCTATATATATATATGAGCACATGTCCCATTCTCTATACCATGTCCGTTGTACAAGAATAGATGACTTGAAGCTATGTAATGTATATGAATGGTAAAGAGTCTAATGTTATTTCCAGAATGTAAGGGGCAGAGCTTTCTGCTAGCCCAGGCTACTTCACTATAAATAAAGCATCGTGGCGTTCCCTTTTTCAGGAGACTCTGTTGAACACATCAATGTGTGTCTGCATATGTCTTCTCCTGGCCGGGGTAAATAATCACCGACCAGTAATTCTCCATAATGACCCATCAGGGGGAGAAACTCTTAAATTTCGCACCCACAGACAATAAGGGGGCTATAGACTGAGAGCCAGCAAACTATTGCAGTAACAGTATGTATATCTTATGTCAGCTCTGTGAGAGAAAAGGAGTACATGGTGAGAATTGTGCATTTTGTAGGACACCTCATCAGACAAGAGTATTAAAGGAACAGTCTAGCTAGATGTGGTGACCTGGGGTGCAGTCCTTGGTCTTGGGAGGTCAGTAGGGAGTATTGTGTGGAAGCCCATATGATCAGACAAGGTCATGATCCCTCTGGAACCTTTTCCCACAGTTGTCTACAAGAGTGAAGTCGCATGTGGAGGAGTCCAGGCATTGTGGGCACAGTGTGTTTGTGTATAAAAAGAGATCAGTGGGGACCCTGTCAGGGTCAGTGTGTGGGACCCATGCAGATCAAACAAGGAGTACTTGTGCTGCTGTCTGCTAGAGTGGGATGGCATGACGAGCGGTCCTAGGACTTTTTAGTGGAAGTCAGGGCGCCATCAGTTGTAATATGTTTATGGGTTATAGGAACTACATGGTCTGGAGTAGGGGGTGTTGCTGTTAATTCACTGAAGGTAGTTACAGGGAGTTGTATGGCATGTATGTCTGGAATGTGGGTCCTGGGTGTGGGCTTTAGGTGGTGGTCTGGGATTTAATGCCTCATCTTAAATGCTACTTATGTGGCTGTGTGGGGACATGTTTGTGTTTTTGCAGCCCATAGATCTTATTCCTGGGAGCTGAATGGCACATGAGAGAGGGGTGTCCAGTCACTAATGTCAAGGGAGAGGAGCTCTCCAGTGCTGGATTCTGTATAGACAGAAAGAAGCACTCCAATGCTTTATCCTGTATAGACAGAGAGGAGCACATTAGTGCAGGATCCTGTACCAGAGATGAACACTGCAGTGCTGGAACCTGTATAGACAAGAGAGGAGCACATTAGTGCAGGATCCTGTACCAGAGATGAACACTGCAGTGCTGGATCCTGTACAGACAAGAGAGGAGCACTCCAGTGTTGGAACCTGTACAGACAAGAGAGAAGCACTCCAGTGCTGGATCCTGTACAGATGGAGAGGAGCACTCCAGTGCTGGATTCTGTACAGACAGAAAGGAGAACTCCAGGGCTTTATCCTGTACAGACAGAGAGGAGCACTTCAGTGCAGGATCCTGTACCAGAGAAGAGCACTCCAGTGCAGGACCCTGCAGAGACAAAGAGGAGCGCTCCAGTGCTGGATCCTGTACAGACAAGAGAAGAGCACTCCAGTGCTGGATCCTGTACAGACAAGAGAGAAGCACTCCAGTGCTGGATCCTGTACAGACAAGAGAGAAGTATTAATCATTTCTAAAAGCCCAAGGGGCCAATAACCAAATATTTTCCCAGATACTCCTATATAGTGATGCTAAAATGTATCCTTTATTGAGCCTACTAAAAAAATTGTGAGCAAATCAAAAGATTAAAAACTTTGTCTAAACGCCTGCTTTGACTGCACATATAGGTTTAGCGTGTATGACTGCTTATACACTGTGTGGGGTATGCACAGAATCCCACTGCCAATGTTCATACACACATATGGACTACTGTCAGTTAACCTCACTGACCCATACTATCCACAACTATCTGCGTCTGCTTCAACGCGATATTAAGTTCATTCACAGCATGATCATAGACCAGAATTTTTAAAACCTAACAACTGCCCCCAACATGTTTCACCATCCTCTGCTAGCTTCATCTGGGGTTTAGGGCAGCAATTGATTTAATTGATTTAAGGGGACATAGGCTAGGCCATACCTCCCAACTTTCTAAACAAAGCGGGACACATTGTGCGGCACAAAGCGGCAGTTTTTTTCTGCAATAGGCAACACCTCTAACTCCTCCCAAAACATAACTATGCACCTAATTCCAACAGTACCAGTGCCCTCACAAAGTAGTTATTCCCCCTTCTTGCCACCACACAGTATTTATGCCGATATTGTGCCCCCTCACAGAATTATGCGAAGCTGTGCCCCAGTAATATGCCCGGTTATGTGCCCCCTCACAGAATTATGCCCAGCTTTGCCCCCAGTGTTATGCCCATCTGTGCCCCCAGTAATATGCCCTGTTATGTGTCCCGAGTAATATGCCTAGCTGTGCCCACAGTAATATACCGTTGTGTCCCCAGTAATACGCCCATCTGTGCCCCCCAGTAATATGCTCTGTTATGTTCCCCCAGTAATATGCCCTGTTATGTGCCCCTCACAGAAAGTAAAAAAAATAAACACCACATACTTACCTTGTTCCTAGCAGCAGCAGGACATCGGCTGCTCTGGTTTCTGGAGGAGTAGGAGCCGAGGCTGACTGCCGGCCAGCTGGCTTGCTCCCCTCACAGACTGAGGTGTGGAGAGCCCGCAGGGGAGAGAAATGATGGAGCAGGGACCCAATGCCAGCGACAACTCTCTGCATGGCCTCTCGGATTGGTCAGCAATAACCCACATTGCCTTCAATAGAAAATATTCTCTGCACATGGTGGACATATAGGTGTATCTGGATTTTATTTTATGTTTAGACAGACATTTATTAGTATTACATATATTTTTTACTACAGTTTACACAATATACAGGTCAGAGAAACATTTTTTGTAGGAGTGCTACTTTAAGTTAACCACCTAACTGTTTTGCCCGAGTCCAGCTTGGGTAGTGTGAAAAGTAGCTAACTGGAGGGGGACAGCTGCTTTAGATGGTGATATCTCCTCAATGGTAGCAGCTAGAAATATTCAACTGGCTTTCATACAATACCAAAATGACAGCTAAAGTCCAAGCGACAGAGGAGAAATCACTGTCGGGAATAATTGAGAGTAAAACCTATTTTACTTTCACTTTCAGCTACATTCACAGCATCCCAATTTCTATCAGTGATATCTTTCTCTGTCCATACTGCTGTAATTCTGGTATTGTCTGAAAGTTTGGAATGTCTTCTGTCAAACAAGATCAATTGCATGTTTCTAGCTGCTACCATTCAGAAAGTAGCAACATCTAAAGCAGTTCCCCCCCCCCCCCTCTAGTTAGCTACTTTTCCCACTGCTGGAGCTCCACTCTGGCAAAACAGTTAAGGGGTTAAACAAAAATGTCTGCTGTCCTGCTGAATTCATTTCTCCAGAATGAAGCAACAAATTATTTTGTGAAAGGTAGCATTCCATTCAGCTGAGCTAGCCCTAAGGCTTCGTGCTTGGTCCAGTGAATTTTCTCATGACAGACTCCCTTTAACCCCTTCGCGCCCGGAGCTTTTTTCGGTTCTGCATTTTCGTTTTGCGCTCCCTGCCTTCAAACAGCCATAACTCTTTTATTTTTCTGTTCACATAGCTGTATGAGGGCTTGTTTTTTGCGGGACAAGTTGTACTTTCCAACGCCACCATTTAATATTGCATACGGTGTAGTGGGAAGCGGGAAAAAAATTCCAAACCGGGTGAAATTGCAAAGAAAACGCTATTCCGCTACAGTTCTACGGGTTTCTTATTTACAGCGTTCGATGTGCATTAAAACTGATCCATTACTTTCATTCTACTGGTCAGTACGAATCCGGCAATACCTAATATGTATAGTTTTTCCTGCGTTTTCATAGTGATAAAATAATTAGAAAGTTGCCCTTTTTTTTTTTTTTTTTTCCTTGTCAAATCTTGACCCCTATAACTTTTTGGTATTTATGTGTACGGAGCTGTATGGGGGCTCATTTTTTGCGGGACGATCTGAAGTTTTTATTGATACCATTCTGGGGTGTGTATGACTTTTTGATCACTTTTTATTTAATTTTTTTTAGAAAAAAAAAGCGACAAAAACGGCAAATCGCCATTTGGACGCTTTTTTCCGCCACACAATTCGCCGTATTGAATTTTTTTTTATATATTTTAAAAGTACGGGCGTTTTCGGTCACGGTGATACCCATGATGTCTATATTTATTGTTATTTAGGTATTTATTTTTTACTTATACGGAAAGGGGGGTGATTTGAACTTTTACATCTTTTTTATTTTTTTATATATTTTTTAACATTTTTTTTAAATTTTTTTTTACTATTAGAAAGCTCAAATATGGGCTTATAAATTGTGGCTTTTTTTTTTTTTCTTTATGAGCAATTCTGGGTTTTATAGACTCAGAAATCCATCAATTGCTCATTTCTTATCCTGGCCTGCCATCTAGTGGCCAGAATAAGAATTGCACTTTGAAAACTGTAATCCTCACCAGCGAGGATTAGTTTTCATATGGTGTACAGACACCCCGATTGGCCACACGGGGTGTCTGTACACCACCCGGAAGCGAACGCTTCCGGGTTTAGACGCAACTAGATGCCGTGATCACGTGTGATCACGGCATCTAGTCACCCTGGAAGACGCCGCCGATGGCGGTAAGTAGCGGCAAGTCTCTGCTGTTAGAAACAGCAGAGACTTGCCGGCCATGACGCCCGCCGCACCCGCGAGCGAGCGCCATGTGCCCGCATCGCCCCAGCGCCGTACATGTACGGCGCTGGTCGCGAAGGGGTTAATCTTTAAAAAGATATGATATGAGATTTAAACATTTCCCACATTGTGAAGAAAATAATTTTAAAAGGAATAATTTCATAAGTTCATTAATGTGCAATTAGTGGTGACATCTTAAACATGAAAATGGCTTTGTCCCTGTGTGATAAGTCTTGACTTAATTCTATTATATTTCCCACATTCTGAACATGAAAACAGTTTATCCCTATATGAATTCTCTAATGTCTAACAAGATCTGCTTTATAATTAACACATTTACCACATTCTGAATATTAAAATAGCTTCTTCTCTGTGTGAATTCTCTGATGTTTAACAAGATTTGATTTATCAGTAAAACATTTCCCACATTCTAAACATGAAAATGGCTTCTCCCCTGTGTGAATTCTCTCATGTACAACAAGATGTGCTTTATCCATAAAACATTTCCCACATTCAGAGCATGAAAATAGCCTATCCCCTGTGTGAATTCGCTGATGTTTACCAAGATGTGATTTATCTATAAAACATTTCCCACATTCTGAGCATGAATATGGCTTCTCCCCTGTGTGAATTCTGTAATGTGCTACAAGACCTGCTTTCTTTGTGAAAGATTTCCCACATTCTAAACAAGAAAATGGTGTCTCCCCTGTGTGAATTCTCTCATGTATAACAAGTTGTGCTTTATGGGTAAAACATTTTTCACATGTTGAACATGAAAATGGCTTCTCCCCAGTATGAATTCTCTCATGTATAACAAGATCTGATTTTTGGTTAAAACGTTTTTTACATTCTGAACATGAATATGGCTGCTCCCCTGTGTGAATTTTCTGATGTATAACAAGATGTGATTTATAGTTAAAACATTTTTCACATTCAGAGCATGAAAATGGCTTCACCCCTGTGTGAGTTCTCTCATGTATAATAAGATGTGATTTATGGTTAAAACGTTTTCCACATTCTGAGCATGAAAATGGCCTCTCCCCTGTGTGAATTCTCTGATGTTTAAGAAGATCTGATTTCTGATTAAAACATTTTTCACATTCCGAACATGAATATGGCCGCTCCCCTGTGTGAATTCTCTGATGTTTAACAAGACCTGATTTATAGTTAAAACGTCTCCCACATTCTGAGCATGAAAATGGCTTCTCCCCTGTGTGAATTCTCTGATGTTTAACAAGAACTAATTTATAGTTAAAACGTCTCCCACAGTCTGAGCATGAAAATGGCTTCTCACCTGTGTGAATTCTGTAATGTGCATCAAGACTTGCTTTCTTTGTGAAAGATTTCCCACATTCTACACAAGAAAATGGCTTCTCCCCTGTGTGAATTGTCTCATGTAGAACAAGTTGAGATTTTTGGCTAAAACTTTTTTCACATGTTGAACACGAAAATGGCTTCTCCCCTGTGTGAATTCTCTCATGTCTAACAAGTTCTGATTTATGGTTAAAGCGTTTTCCACATTCTGAGCATGAATATGGTTGCTCACCTGTGTGAATTTTCTGATGAATAACAAGATGTGATTTATAGTTAAAACGTTTTTCACACTCTGAACATGAAAATGGCTTCACCCCTGTGTGAATTCTCTCATGTAGAACAAGATCTGATTTTCGGTTAAAACGTTTTTCACAAATTGAACATGAAAATGGCTTCTCCCCTGTGTGAACTATCTGATGTTTAACAAGATCTGATTTATAGTTAAAACGCTTTCCACATTCTGAGCATGGAAATGGCTTATCCCCTGTGTGAATTCTCTCATGTATAACAAGAACTGATTTCCGCTTAAAACATTTCCCACATTCTGAGCATGAAAATGTCTTCTTTTCTGTGTGAGTTTTTTGACGCTGAACACTTCTTCTGTGACTTTTATTTTGCTTAACAGTCTGTGATAAATCAGAATACTGAAATCCATCAAAAGGATCTGATGATAGATCTTTGCTGTGAAAGGCTGAGGATACATCTGAGATAACGGCATGTTCTTTATGTGCATCTTCTGTTTTAAATATCAGATGTTCCTCTGAGCTCCTGGTACAGTCATCTGCCAAGAATAAATCAGATTTTTTATAATTTTGAAATAATATACGCTTATATTGATATTTTATAGCATTTCTATATAAAAAATCATGTCATGGAGCAAATCCAATTATCAACTGACTATGGGAAAGCAGATAACAATCAGTAGCAGTAAGCAGTAGACCAGTAGCCTGGACCAGTAGATCATGTTAGGTAATTTCTATGGGAGTACTGAAAATAGCCTAGTGGCGTGCTTGGCTATTTTCAAAAGTCCAATTGAAAGAGCCCTCTGGGACTTTGACAGTTATAGGTGCCATTACCAGAGGTGAGACCCTGCACCTATTAGGCATTGGGGGTAAATCCTAGCGATATGCCCCAAATGTCCAAGATGGGAATACCCTTGTGTTATAAGTGTACTTTTATTAAGTATTGATTGGTTTACCTTTAATATTACATTCTATATTCTGTGTAATGATGTTCATGTAGTGAGTTAGGGATAGTTAGTTAGCATACACAACCCCCATTGTGCTGAGAAGGTCACAATCCTAAATGTTTCCCCAGAGACATGATTGCTGCACACCGGAGGAGGGCTGAAAGGTATAAACCTGGTATACACAAACAGTTAACTGGCACTTCATGGGGGAACATCATCCAGGTAGGATGAATTGATTTGAAACATGATTTCTATATATACTTTTTACTTTTTTGTTATGATTTTGAAGCTCGTATTTGAGCCTACAAAATCCAATTTTTTTAATTGTTAACAATCATGGATTTTTTTATATCCAATTATTGCTCAGAATTGCTAGTAGTGAAGGGGTAAACTTTTTTTTTTAACTGGATATAGTTGTATGGAACAATGATGTATCTAAGCCGGATGGAGACCAAAAACATATTGGACACATTTACATTTTATGTTGGCAGTTTTCCCAATGCACACACTAAACATGAACCTCAAACATATTAGCTCAGCCTATATAAAATGTGTTCACTCACACATATAAAAAGTCTACAAATAAAAAATTAAATTATACACATGTAAGTACATAGATGAATACAAATTTACAACACAAAAATTAAATGCACATACTGTGTACAACTTGTGCTCACAGACCTATGCTGGCTTCTTGATGATCCTGGCAGTGCAAAATATCGCGCAGAAGACACTGTTACGTGGCATATCCTTGGCATGCATCTACTCTCGCTGCACATGTAAGGATCCTGGTGCCGGAAAGTACAATATGTGACCCCCAAACTGCCCCCACTACTGACTATACAATGAGTAATCAGTAACCAGTGAAGGAGTAGAATCTGTGAGTCTTCTCTGCTTTATGTAGTGGTTACTACTCACCTGGGTGGTTATCTGTGGGAATGTCCTCTATGATCTGCTCATCACCCCTCACAGATGTATCTTCAGCCTTAATATTGTTCAGATCTTTACCTGGATTTAAAAGCTGTGAAACAAATTGTAAAAGTCAGCAGACTGATGGAGAAGTCATGTAGAATGGTTTATGAGAACAGAAAAGATAATTAATTACAAGGACAAAAAATAATGAAATGACCTCAGAGTTATTGTCACGACGCGGTGTGGGAGGGGAAACTCCACACCGAGCATACACCGATACACTACAGTGAGATGAAAACCGATCAGCAGGCAAGAAGCCAGTGGCAAGGAAAACCACTGAACCAAGTGCACCGGAAACACCAGAAACCAAACCCAGAGGGCAGAAACCCAGTGAGCCCCGTTCTTCACAGAGCCCCAGATGGTAGGGATGCACTTATCCAGAACTCACTGGCTGCACCTCCAGAATGGTCCCGGTGCACCTGGCAACTTACCTGCTGATACTGCTGATAGAAACACCAGCAGTCCATACACCAAAGACAGCAGCCCAGGCACATGTACTGGAACCCGAACACCTAACAGGACTCAGTACACACAACACACCCAGGAACCAGCTCACCAGCAACAACTCACAGTATCGCTGTTCCCCCTCCGGGGAACCCTGGAGCCCTCTCACCGAAGGCACATACATACAGGGAATGTCTGGACTCCATGTCAGAAGACACATGGCAGTCACAGACCAAACACCCACCCGTACATAAACCAGACAACAGGAATAAGGGAAGGGGATGAGAGGACCTCGGGAAGACCTCGATGACATATTAAGTGGCCACAAGGACTGGGCAGATGGAATCCCAGGAAAGGTGCATAGCTCCAGCACCAACGGAGGCAGGAACACAACTAACCCACCAGGCTAGCAACAACAGAATAAAAGCACCTAGTGACCACACCCAGGTCAATATGTTAACCCCATGAGAACCAGACAGGGAAGGAGGGAAGTATGCAATCAGGGAACATACCAGCAACCAAAACTACACGTTGCCCCTGGCAACCACGGCCTACTACCGCAGCCAGAATACCAGGACACAAACATGAGCAACATGGAAGCCGTGTCACGGAGAACAACCGAGACACCACCAATTTACACGTTGCCCCTGGCAACCAGCATACAACCAAATCCAGAATACCAGGGCACAAACATGAGCAACATTGAACACGTGTCACGATAACCACACGGTACGTGACACTACCTCCCCCTTTACTCCCCCTCTCCCAAATTTTCAAGGGAAAGCAAAGTGGAACACAAACCACCTAACAAACAAAAAATGTCGATTCACACCAAACACAAAAAGTGCCAGAACCAAACAGACATCCACACTCAGTGCCTATTCACACACACCAGGCCGCAGCCAGCAAACATCACCGAACCAGCAACACCTAAGCCAGTAAACCGAGTGAATGCCGCCAGCAAACACAGCACCAATAACAGGCAAACTGAGAAATGGAAGAGGGGAGAATCAGACACAGGACACAGATCACACAAGTAACAGAAAGCTGCCGCCAGCAAACCCCAACCCCACCTAGGTCAAAGGCAGCCAGCCAACAAACAACCACGGTCACCGTGACCCGAACTAAAACAGATCCACCCCTTTCACCCTCCCACCGGAGGACAAGCATGCACACCAAAAAAACAGCAGGCGCAACATGCAGACACCCTCTCACCGAAGGTAAAGGCATAACAGGGAAAAGGGAAAACACGCAAAGTGGCCAAATATGTCATACTGTCACGCTGCTACGGTGTGGGAGGGGAAACTCCACACCGAGCATACACCGATACACTACAGTGAGATGAAACCGATCAGCAGGCAAGAAGCCAGTGGCAAGGAAAACCACTGAACCAAGTGCACCGGAAACACCAGAAACCAAACCCAGAGGGCAGAAACCCAGTGAGCCCCGTTCTTCACAGAGCCCCAGATGGTAGGGATGCACTTATCCAGAACTCACTGACTGCACCTCCAGGAAGGTCCCGGTGCACCTGGCAACTTACCTGCTGATACTGCTGATAGAAGCACCAGCAGTCCATACACCAAAGACTGAGCCCAGGAACATGTACTGGAACCCGAACACCTAACAGGACTCAGTACACACAACACACCCAGGAACCAGCTCACCAGCAACAACTCACAGTATCGCTGTTCCCCCTCCGGGGAACCCTGGAGCCCTCTCACCGAAGGCACATACATACAGGGAATGTCTGGACTCCATGTCAGAAGACACATGGCAGTCACAGACCAAACACACACCCGTACATAAACCAGACAACAGGAATAAGGGAAGGGGATGAGAGGACCTCGGGAAGACCTCGATGACATATTAAGTGGCCACAAGGACTGGGCAGATGGAATCCCAGGAAAGGTGCATAGCTCCAGCACCAACGGAGGCTGGAGCACAACTAACTCACCAGGCTAGCAACAACAGAATAAAAGCACCTAGTGACCACACCCAGGTCAATATGTTAACCCCATGAGAACCAGACAGGGAAGGAGGGAAGTATGCAATCAGGGAACATACCAGCAACCAAAACTACACGTTGCCCCTGGCAACCACGGCCTACTACCGCAGCCAGAATACCAGGACACAAACATGAGCAACATGGAAGCCGTGTCACGGAGAACAACCGAGACACCACCAATTTACACGTTGCCCCTGGCAACCAGCATACAACCAAATCCAGAATACCAGGGCACAAACATGAGCAACATTGAACACGTGTCACGATAACCACACGGTACGTGACAGTTATCTACTATGGCAGCGGTCCATGTCTATATCTCCTCTCCTTCCTGCTGCCTGGTTTACCTGCTCCACAGCTTCAGGGCTCCAGCGGTCCAGTCCCACAGACATCCCTCTCTCCCTGCCCAGTGATCCCGGTTGCTGGAGTAACAATGTCCTCCCACATAAGCTGAGACCTGCTTCCTGCTGATAATGTCCTCCTCTGCCCATAGGTCATGTGTGCACACACTATCTCTGGCTCTTATAGGACCAGCATGCACACACTCTAATCTCTACAAGCCATGGAGAGGAGTCTGATCAATAGGTTCTAGTTTGCTAGTTTCATGTAAAGCTTGTCTGTTCTGTGTACAGACTTCTGCCTGACTTTTAGATTGGACCCTTTGCTGCCTGACCTGACCCTTGCCTGATCTCCATTCTGACCCTGAGCTGCTTGCCCTTATGGACCATTTATCGGACTGAATGTATTCTGCTTGTCTTGACACGTGGGTCAGCAATAGCTTATTCAAAAACTACTTCAAGTGGAGCAGCCTAGAGGTTCCCCTGCAGCAGAGACGAGGTGGATCCACATGTGCCACGTTTCATTATCTGACCCAAAAATATCTGCAGGTCTCCTGTATATATCCATCTTGTTGGTTCCTCATTCCAACCAGCAGTCTCTACAGACCAGAAAACTGTGAGAAGATCCAGACGACATGTAAGGTCTATAGTTAGCTGTAATCCTGCCATCTCTACCTTTCTCATTATACAAGGATAAAACATAGAATACTGGTTTATAAAACAAGACTGAACACAAGATCCTCACAGCACTTCTACAGATCATAGGGAACCTTTCATGAGACCTTATCTCCATCTACCTGATCATCCTGTGGGACATTGTGAAGTTCTTCTGAACCATCCTGTAGAAGAAGAGGACTGGGACATCTCTCTGGTGTAGTTCTCTCTTCTTTAACTGTAGGAAACATGTACAGTGACTGAATTCCAGTGGTGTAGCTATCGGGGTCTCGACTGGTCCCCTAAGTCAAAGAGGTCCACAGGGCCCCCCTTGCCAGTGACACACTGCCAACTACTGTATTTTTTCGCTTCATAAGAGACAGTGTGTCTTGTAAGGGAATAGTAGTGAGTGTTTCCAAACTGAAAGCATTCAATAGTCTGCAGAAGGCAGGGGAAGCGATGAGTGAAGCGATGTACTCACCCCTCCTACCAGGTATTCTCCGGACCCGTGCTGCACTTTCCAGACTTTCTACAGTGTCAGGGCGTACAGTGCGCACTATGGCCTGATGCTATACGCAGTCAGGTGCAGCGCGGGCGAGATAAGACCAGGGAGCTTGACTGCAGGAGAGACCGCCAGACCTGGACCGGAGTGGTGGATCAGATGAGGTAAGTTATTTATTTTAAGGTCTGACATAGGGGTCTGACAAGTAGGTCTAAAGGAGGCCTGATCTGAGGTCTGACGAGTGGGGTCTGAAATATTGATCTAATGGGAGGCTATGTAAGGGGGTGGCACACATTATAAGGGGTATTTTCATTCTGGCACACATTATAGGCAGGTATTTTTTTTTACTCGCACATATTCTGGGCATTTCATTCTTCTGGAAAACATTATAAGGGGAAGAATTAGTACTGGGGGCTATAGGGGAGCATGTTTACTAGTATGGGCACAATAGGGGCATTGTTACTATTGAGGGGACTCTGAGGAGCGCTATTACTGTGGGGGGCAGCCTGGCACAGTATCAGCTCAGCACAATTATTTTTGAAGGACTTATTTACACTATAAGCATCAGAGTCACTATTTACTGGTTGCAGTTATTTGTTAGAGCTCTGTGTGCCAGTAATTATTCATGGGGTCTGTGTGGTTCTAGTATTTTCAGAGGGGAACTGTTTCTGCAGTACAGTATTGGATAGCACAGTGCTCACAGTATTGGGGGTGGAAGGACGGGGCGTTCAGAAGGTGGGAGGATGATGGAAAAGTCGTAAACTAAGATGTTTTATTGTCACACTCTGCAGAGACAAGAGATGACTGAAAGTAATCATCATGGAGGTCTGGTCTGAATGGAGAAGATAAGGAAAGAGAACATCTACATGAGAGGTGACATTACTGGATGTAAGAGGCATGTGGCGCTGTATGTAATGTTTTTCAAGTATGTCTTTAACAGTAGGGCTGGAGGGAAGGGGTTAGGTTGAGAATTTAACATGGGGGGAAGGGCGGTGCAGTTTCAATTTTTACCTCAGCTAAAGGCTATGTACACCCTTGTCCCTTGCCACAAAGCACTGAGGAAAGGGGGGCCCAAGCTGAACTCTTGCACTAGGGCCCACAAGCCTTTAGATTTACCCCTGATGTAATTCCTTACATGTATAAAATGAAAGGACATATGTATTTAGTCATGTCTATTACCTGATGATGTGAGGGGCTGGTGATCCTCCATCATGACGTTCTTGTACAGATCTTTGTGTCCTTCTAAATACTCAGACTCCTCCATGGAGAAATAGACGGCGACATCCTGACACCTTATAGAAACCTGACAACACAATGATACAGTCATCACCCAGATCCCTTCATAGTGTTACTGTATAATGTCCCGGCATTCCCAGCAATGTCACCTCTCCAGTCAGCAGCTCAATGATCTTGTTGATTAGCTCTAGGATCTTTTCTCTGTTGACTTTCTCATCTATCGGCCTGGATATTGGCCTCAGGATTCCTCCCCGTCCTTCAGATACCGGGGCCTGACAGCGCTCACTAGAGGTCTTCTTCACTACTGTGTATTCCTGGTTATGGAGAGACACAGTAATAAATATCACTCCATACATCTCATGTCCATGTGTTAGTAACATAGAGAAGATGATGTAATGTGACATCATCAGAATCTCTCACCTCTCCAGTAAGCCGGAAGAGGGTCTCTAGGGTGAGATTTATTATACTCTCCGCCATCTTGTCCCCATCCCTATCCATCCTTGATGGGTCAATCAGTAAATGATCTTATATAGGAGATATACGCTGAGCGGATCCTATATTGTAGGAACCTGAATGGAAAGAAGATGAACCGATGTAGAATAGTGACCAGGTGGTAACTCTACAGCAGAGAGCTGGTAGTGAACGGGTTAATGACACTTACCTGCACCTCTGTACACAACAGTTTTGCACATAGAGTGTATGACCTAATGTTCTCCACTGTCCCTAATCCTAACCCACACAGGAGACCGCACAGAACATGGAGAGAACGTCCCACAGCCCCAACACACAGGACACTTACCTAAACCTTACTTATCACCATAACCTGTCTCAGACGAACCTTGTTAGATGACCGAATGCTCTGTAGAGCACACACAATCTAGGCATTACTGATAGGAATTAGTGGGCTATAAGACCTTTCATGATGTCATGACCATGTGATCCTGTGTGGGAGGAGTCAGGCTGTGCTGCTGGAAGAGGTAAAGGACCTGTGATGAAGTCATGACCATGTGATCCTGTGTGGGAGGAGTCAGGCTCCAGGCTGTGCTGCTGGAAGAGCAGACCTCCTAAGTGTCCCTCTTTTTGAACCAAGTCCCTTTCTCCCTCTTTGCTCCTTAATTGTCCCTCTTTTTGATCAGAGGTATAGATTTACCTTATGACATTCTATATACAATTTTGATCCAAAATGTTTGTCTGGTTCCCCCCAGAAGCAGCATCTCTCTGTCTGTCGTAAGAATGGAGTGAGATCACGAGAGCGATTACTTCTCGTTTTTTTCCCCAGAGAGATGTGATTGCTAATCCCTTCCCCCCCGTCAATCAGAGATTAGAGATGAGTGTTTGTAATGAACCTCCCAACGTTTCGTCCTTCAGACGATCCTGAAGCTTTTCAGGTTCGCTTTGAACCAATCCAGTAAAACGGCCTTCATCACCATTACTGGAGTAAATAATCTTATAAAATTTGTGTTTTACACCAGAGAAATCTTTTTCTGAAACTGCATATTTGAATGCACATAAGACATTATGTCACGACAGGGGAACAAGGGTTAGCGTGCCCTGTCTGAACCCCACCTCTTTCCCTGCCTACTTACAGTAGATGCCCTAGGCGGCAAAACCGTAACTTGGAGACGGTCCCTATGCTATGAGTACGTGCACAGGGTAGGGAAGGGGAACACAGGGAAAGACGAACACAGATGGTACAAACACAATACAGAAGAGTCAGCAAGCCAAGTCAGAAACAGGAGGTCACGTCAAATACCAAGGGGAAGAGCAAAGAGTAGTCAAAGTCCGAAGCCAAAATCCAATATACCAATAATCCAACAGCAAGTCCAACACACAGCACTGATCCTAGAAGACTAATCACAGGCAATGTGTGAGGCAGTTGCCATCTTTAAATAGCCCGCCCAGGATCATGTGATGTGGCCAGCATCACATGACCTGAGGCGGAGCAGGCTGTCAAAACAATATGCAAAGTAGCCATGTGGTGTGATCAGCACCACATGGCTAAAAACCCAACAGAATAATTAACTGATGAAGTGCTAGCTGACCAGACCAGCACTTCAATTCCCTACCGCTCGTCTCTAGGGGGGCGGAGAGGTCAGGCGGCGCTGTGTGGAGGGAGCGCGACGCCGGCCTCCCATGACACATTAGGCCCAAATCTGAAGCAGCGTCTTCAGTGCATTTGTGGAAAGGGAAGGACATGTTGTTGCATCTCATACATTGGGGGCTATCGCTGGGACCCATACCTGTCTCCTAAAGAAGCCCCGAAAGTGGTAGAGGATGCACTGCACATGCACTTAGCTATTTCCATCGGCCTCATAGAAATGAATGAAAGCAGTGGCCGTGCAAGCGTGGTGCATTCACTTCTATGGGGAGAGTGATTGGTGGTGGCTGGACCCTTAGAAGCACGGAGTCCTCCGACCACCACCTTCCTGTATTGCTAACAAATTAGGTAACTTGCTAAGAAATACAACATTTTAGGTTCAGATACTCTTTAAAGAGAGACAACCAACATCACTTTAAGAATAGTCAAATAATTAAGTACATTTATTAAGGGTATAAGGATAATTAGGCAAATATTTGTCATTTTTAGCAAAATTAGGTAAATACTCCGACACCAAATACAATACCTACAAACAATAAGGGGTTAGACAAAGGATAACACAACTACTAATTACATACTTACAACCACACTTCATCTAGAGTCCTGACTACATCCAGAATGAAGGTCCATACATCACCAATTGAGTTATTATTATCTGATAGCAGCACACATCAGCTGGGGAGTCAGTGAGACTGTCAGAGACTCGATTGCACTATATATTATAAAGCAATATCCTATTACACCCATGGTCCTGGCCACAGAGAGGTTGTCGCTTTCTCCTATAATGTGCAAGCATGACCACCAGTAGAGGATTTCATGGTGGTCGTAACCATGGAAATGATCTGTGTATATGCTGGATGAAAGACATTTTTAATCACAAAGGAAGCAATATGGCAAATCACAAATCATTTAGAATTGTGTGTTGGTATTGGTTTGCTTTGGTATAGCAGGGGATTATATTTTTTAATATATTGAGGAAGACTGATTGTATAACAAAGACTTACAATAGGCCCCTTTCACACTTGCGATTTCCACGCATTGGAATTAGGAGTGTGTTTCATGGAAAGCACCCATCCTTAACTTTCTTCACTGTCTTGTTTGGATCTCATAGATTAGAATGTACTGGAAAGCGACAGCATTATGTTTGTGATCATATTCATTCCAGATTTCTAGAATATATAGCATAAAATAAGAAAATGTTTAATTGTATATGGTATACTTACCTTATTTTTCTTATAACAGTATAAAAATATATTTTTTTAAAACAGCTATCTTCTTTTCAGTATAGATGTAAAACACCGGAAACATCATTTAGCGGGTACAATTGCGTCTTAACCACACTTTTTAAGATGTCATTTGTAATGAGGTATTCAAACCAAATTCATAAAAAAAATGATTATTAAAAATAATTTAAAAAACCCACTATCAATATAAAAAGTGTACATTGATGGTGGAATTTGGAAATTACAAAATACCTCAGCCCGCAAGCCCACATCAAGGGTCCTCATTCTCTTGTCCCTAAACTAAACTTGCAACATGGGATCTAACTAACTAAAAAAAATATTTAGTCAACGACTTCACGGATGGCTTTCAACTGCCACGGTAATGACCCCTTTGGGCTGCAGAAATAGTTGGCATAGAGTTCCAGGACATCCAAATAATGACAGTAGATGTCATATTTTGACAAATATCTGCATCAGCGGAGGCATCATGAATCCTGGTGAAGTTGTGTAGGAGTACACAGGCCTGTATCACCAGGGTGGCATTGTCCGGATTCATCTTTATGGATGACATGAACACTCTCCACTTTATGGAAAGTATTCCGAAAGTGCACTCCACATACCGACGGGCACAAGTCAATCGATAGTTGAAGATGCGCTTCCGGTCATTCAGATCACGTCTAGGGAAGGGCCGCATCAGGTGTGGTGACAATGCGAATCCTTCATCTGCCACGTTCACAAATGGAGCCGGCGGACCTGCAGATCTGGGTAGTCTACTGGGCTCTGGCAGGGAAAGCTGATCTGTCTGAAGCTGTTCACCCATTCTGGAAGCACTAAAGATGGGGGCGTCTGAAGTGTTCCCATAGGCCCCGAAATCTATGATTACAAACCTGTAATTAATGTCAGCCAAGGCCATCAGCACTACAGAAAAATATTATTTGTAATTGAAGTACCGGGATCCTGAGTGAGGCGGCTTCTTTACACGGATATGTTTACCGTCCATTGCCCCAATGCAGTTAGGAAACTGCACTGATTGGTAAAATCCCTCGGCGATACAAAGCCAATCTTCCGCCTTGGGGGTGGACATCACCGCTTCTCTGAGTCACTGCCAGATTACTTTATAAGTATGACGATCCCAGAGATCGTTCAGATCCCAAGCAGAAACTCGAAGTGCAGCAAAGCAAAGAAAGTTCCAGTTGCAAGGAATCTGTGGAAAAAAATGTTAAAATTTTATAATAGAAAAAAGGGGAATTTCAGTCAGCACATTCAGTGCGCAGGTGCACGTTGCTATGGCTAAATGCACAAGGAAAGGAAAATACATACAATGCAACGGCACACTGCTAACCAGATAAAGCACAAAATGCCATAGAGATATGAAGTATTCTGGAGCTAATGCTATACTTGTCTAGTAAATTAGAGATTCTTGGCAAATATATTTTATACAAAATTATCTGGGCCCGTCCACCAAATCGTCAAGGTGATCTCTGTTGGACGGGAACCTAACACTATTTCCTACCTGTTATGTGCCAACCTTGGCTTCCGTATAATCAGCGGGGTGTTGGTTCCACATGCATGCTGGGTCCTGGTTCCCGTTCTACAGAGATCACCTTGACGATTTGGTGGATGGGCCCAGATAATTTTGTGTAAAATATATTTGCCAAGAATCTCTAATTTACTAAACAAGTATAGCATTAGCTCCAGAATACTTCATATCTCTATGGCATTTTGTGCTTTATCTGGTTAGCAGTGTGCCGTTGCATTGTATGTATTAAAATGTTATAATACATTGTATTTTTTTAATACACTATAAAAAAAAACATTATTTATATTTCTTACCTCAATGTGACTATTGGCCTTTGCTCAGCAGAGATGCTGCGCCTCATACTCATGTCCATGAAGTTCAGGTCCAGATGTAGAGAGACCAGCAGATGATTGAAAGCCTCCATGGACATAAGGCAGTAACTCTGGTGGCTTTTTTGTTGTTGGTATTTACTCACCTAACTTTGAGGCCTGGTCATACTGTTAGTTAGTCAGGAATTGAGTCAGAGTTTCCTTTAGGAGGTGTCCATCTTCCTTCCTTAGTTTCCAGGCCTAATCAACTTTGCCTCCTATGCTCGGTGTGGTCCCCCCCCCACACACACACACACACCTGAGCGTGCCAATGAGGATGTTGTCCAAAAACGACAAAGAATGGAGAGGATCCAGTAGACTCACTAGAGTGGTTGTTATAGGAGAATTGAGCCCAAGGAAGCAATTGTACCCAGTTGTCGTGTTGGGCTGAAACAAAATGCCAGAGATAGTTCTCTAATATTTGATTGACCTGGTCTACTTGTCCGTTGGTCTGAGGATGATAACCCGAAGAGAAGTCTAGCTCTATTTCGAGCAACCGGCAAAGAGCTCTCCAGAGCTTAGAGGTAAATTGGACTCCACGATCGGAAACAATATGGCAAGGTAGACCATGCAAGCGGAATATGTGTTTGACAAACAATTTAGCAAGTTCATCAGCCTAGGGCAGACCAGCCAAAGGAATGAAGTGTGCCATCTTGAAGAACCAGTCCACGACCACCCTGATAGCTTTACATCCAGCAGAAGAGGGCAGATCTGTAACAAAGTCCATGGCAATATGTTGCCATGGGGCATAAGGAACAGGAAGAGGTAACAACAGCCTGGGTGGTTTGGTCCTGGAGACTTTATTTTGAGCACAGACTGTGCAGGCAGACACATAATCACGCACATCCTTAAACAGTGTGGGCCACCAGTAGTAGTGAGACAAAAGTTCTGTGGTCTTACGTATCCCTGGATGACCAGCCAGTTTGGAGCTGTGCCCCCAAGCTAGAATACGTTTTCTCTTGGCAGATGGCACAAAAGTCTTCCCAGGAGAGATGTCTTTTACCAGGACAGGAGTCACTGTGAGCAGAATCTACAGGTACAGTAGGCGAGGAAGCAGGTTGGACCTCCGATAAGCAGGTGAACTGACAGGATGGTCCCCAATGTAGAATCTGACCGGAGTGCCAGTCCAGAACTGGAGTATGCAGATGCAGCCAGATCATCTCTAAATGCAGGACCCCTATTTTCATCTTAAGGGGCTTAGTAACCAAGAGCACAGGTTCAGGAAATGGCAGTTCATTTACAAAAGCCACTGACAGAGGTCTTTCTAGATGTATGTTAGGGAGCTGGTACTGATTGGCCAGAGCTTGCTAAATGAAATTACCGGCTGACCCAGAGTCCAAGAATGCAGGCACAGACAGTGTGAGAGAGGGTCCTCGGAACAGAAAGTTTCGGAGAGGACTTCTCCTTTTCTAGGACCACCTCTCCAATTGAACTTAGACATTGGCGTTTCCCGGCTTTTGTGGACAATTACGCACGAATTGGGCCTTGCCTCCACAATAAAGACACAGGTTCTCTGCTTTACGGCGTAAACGTTCCTGGTCAGACAATCGACTGCGCTCTATTTGCATGGGCTCTTCAGATGTGGTGGACACTAGAGGAAGAACCGGCCTCTGGAAGGATGGAGCCAACCAAAGTGGTCCTCTGGTCCCTGCGACCTCCTTAGAACGTTCCCTGAAACGCATATCAATCCTTGTGGCCAAGGTGATCAGGTCATTCACAGTAGGTAGACGGTCGCGACCGGCTAATTCATCCTTAATCCGGTTAGAAAGGCCCTCCCAGAACACCGCCAGCTGAGCCTCATTGTTCCATGCAAGTTCGGCAGCCAGGGTACGAAACTGGATGGTGTACTGTCCAACAGACGAGGAACCCTGTCGTAGACGCAGCAGAGCTGACGGAGCAGAGGACGTGTGGCTGGGCTCTTCGAAGACCAGCCAGAAGGTAGCCAGGAAAGTCTGCAGATTAGTGGTTTCAGGACCTCCATGTTCCCAAATAGGATTTACACAAGCAAGGGCCTCGTCCGACAGCAGGGACACAATGAAGGCAACCTTGGACCGCTCAGTGGGAAACCTCTGCCCATGCAACTCAAAGTGGATCAGGCACTGGTTTAGGAATCAACAACAGGTTTTAGGATTTCCACCATAGCATGATAGCAGAGGGAGATGCACACAAGCGGCACACAAATCCGGATTCACCGGTGTGGGTATTGCAGGGGTAGCAGCGACTGGTGACCCTGCAGTAGCTGGAGAAGAGATGGCATCCAGATGAGCAGCGACATTCTGCATGAACTGCATCATGACATACTGACGTTCGCTCTGACGCCTGATTTCTTGTAACAATTCCTGAACGACAGGCTTTGGGTGACCAGCGGGGTCCATGGCCTCAGTGTACTGTCATGAACCAGTGGGTGTGGACCCACTGTGCCTCGTGTCCTACCTCCTCTAAGCGACAAGGGGCTTCTGATTTTTCTTTTTGTATTTATTTCTTTGTTCCTGTTTTTTTTTTATTTCTTTTGTTGTCCTCTAGCCTTGAGGTTCTCCTCACTCCTACCCATAAGACCTGACTGACACGACTTTGTATTCAAGGATCACCAGTGTTTTAATACTGCATGTATACATTGGAAAATGTTTTGTAACATTGCACTGTATATTCTTTTATTGATTGTACAGATCTTAAAAAAACATCTGAATGAGAAAAACTATACAAAGAAAAAACATTTTTTGGTCACCTTGCCACAAAAAATGTAATATTGAATGATCAAAAAACTATGAAAACTATAAAAAATTTACCCAAAAATGGTACCAATGAAAACTTTAACTCTTTCCGCAAAAAAAGGAGCCCCTACACAAGACAATCGGCAGAAAAATACAAAAATATGGCTTTTAGAAATTGGAGACACTAAAACATGATTATTTTCAAAAATGATTTATTATGTGAAACTGAAAATAAAATAGTAAATATTAAAAAAGTAGAAAGATTTGGTATCGTCACTTACGTAACTTGCTCTTTCTAAAATAAGACACAATTTTTTCTGTTTGGTGAACATTGTAAAAAACGAAAAATAAAAACTGTGCCAGAACATCCATTTTTTAACTTGCCTCACAAAAAGCTTAATATAGAGCTATCAAAAATTATATGTACCCCAAAATAGTATGAACGCAATAGGGTCACTTTTTGTGTTTTTATTTTTTACTGTATGCATCAGGGGACTGCAAATGTTACATGGCAACTTAAAATTGTCCCAGTGAAATCTGCCCTCCAAAACTCATATGGTCCTACTTCCCTTTTGCGCCCTACCGTGTGCCCATACAGCAGTTTATAACCACATATGGTTCAGTTTCTGAAAACTGAAGAATCGGGGTAATAAATATTGAGGTTTATTTTGCAAAAATAAATTTACAAAAAAAAAAACCTTGCTGTGTTGCAGGAAAAAATGGATTAACATAAAAATATCTGCAAAAAAAAATTTAATTTTGAAATTTTACCTTCTTTTTTTTAAACTGTTGTGGGATGCCTCAAGGGTTAGCAAAGTTTGTAACATCAGTTTTGATGGGTTTAGTTTCTAAAATTGAGTCATTTATTGGTGGTTTCTATTATGTAAGCCATTCAAAATCACTTTATAATTGATTCGTGCTAAAAAAAAAATTTGGGAAATTTTCTTGAATTTTTCTTTAGAGGCATTACACTATTCATTCCGTCATAATGGAAGTCTATTGCCTGTTGGCTACCTCCTCTTCCGCCTCTTCCACCTACACTGCCACATCCACCGCTTCCTCAACCTCCTATTCTACTTGGATCTCCGCCTACCGGTTCAAGATAATAATTTTTTATTTTTTTATATTCTGTTATTTTAAGTCATTTCCCTATCCATATTTGTTTGCAGGGCAATTGCCCTGCTCTTACCCATTTTGCATCCTTTTGCAGCCCTCTGTTCCTTACTAGGACTATTTTACAGTCATTTTACAGCACCAAAGTTCGGGTCCCCATTGACTTCAATGGGGTTCGGGTCGAACCTGAACAAACACGAATCTGCTAATCCCTAATTATGACCCTTTCAATTGATTACTTAAGAATTTTATTAGCCACATCAAGTACATCAAGATTCTTCCCTAACCAAGCTATTTCTTCACTTTAACTCTTTCCTGAACTCCTTTCTGAGATGAGAACACAAGATGTCTGCCTAATACAACATGGCCGACCATCAGATCTAATCTTGATTCTCCAACAGCCAGAATGACAGGGACAGTACAGGGACAGTAATCTGAAGCTGCAGGGCACAGAACAGTCTAATTGAACACTGTGAACATCGATTAATAGATAAGCAATTCTATTAGGGCCTCATTCAGAAATTGGGGTGTTACACCTGTCTCACATTCTGTATGTCTTCTCAGTCCATTTTGAAATGTTCTTCACTCTTTCTATTGTTTACCATTGGTACCATTTTTGTGAAACAAACAACATTTTGATCACCGTTATTCAATGTTTTGTGGGGAAAAGTTGATCAACAAACAATAGACTTTTTTTTATTTTTTTCCCCGTGACAGCGATCAGCACATATTTTAATATTTTAAAAGCTCATACATTTTCTGATGCTGCAATACATGTGTTTTTTAATTAAAATTATTTTATTAGAATTTTTATATATTTTTATATGTAAAATTAGGGGGGGGCGAGATTTGAACTTTAACCCCTTCAACCCCGGGCCTGTTTTCACCTTCCTGACCGGGCCATTTTTTGCAAATCTGACATGTGTCACTTTATGTGGTAATAACTTTGGAATGCTTTTACTTATCTAGGCCATTCTGATTAGATTTATTTTTTGAACAGAATAAAATCTTTATTTTGTGTTGCCCTTTTCAAAGAGCCATATTTTTTTCAGTTTTCAGGCGATTGTCTCAGGTAGGGTATCGTTTTTGCAGGACAAGATATCGGTTTGATTGGTACCATTTTGGGGTAAATACGCCTTTTTGATCGCCTGCTATTACACTTTTTGTGAGACAAAAAGGAAAAAAATGTCTGTTTTGGCTTAGTTTTTTTAAAAATTTTTTTACAGCATTCGCCTGGGGGGCCATCTCATGCAATATTTTTATAGAGCAGGTTGTTACGGACGTGGTGATACCCAATATGTCTAACTTTTTTATTTTTGGATAGTTTTACACATTAGATTTATTTTTTGAACAAAATAAAATACTTTTTGTGTTGCCATTTTCTGAGAGCCATATTTTTTTTATTTTTCAGGCGATTGTCTTAGGTAGGGTCTCATTTTTTGCGGGACAAGATGACGGTTTGATTGGTACCATTTTGGGGTACATACGCTTTTTTGATCACCTGCTATTACACTTTTTGTAAGGCAAGGTGACCCAAAAATGTCTGTTTTGGCACAGTTTTTTTTTTTTTTTTTTACTGCGTGCACCTGACGGGGTGGATCATGTGCTATTTTTATAGAGCCGGTCGATACGGACGCGGCGATACCTAATATGTCTATTTTTTTTTTCACTATTTTTTACAATTTTTTTTATATTATTTTGTAAAAATGAAGTTTTTTGGGGGGGGGGAACTTAAAACTTTTTTTTTGTAAAACTTTATTTTTTTCACTTTTTTTTAACTTTCTTATTTTACACTTTTTTTTCACTTTTGGGGGTCTGATCCCCTTACAATACTTCTGTATTGTAATGCATTGGCTGGAAGTGTATTACTCAATGTAATACACTTCCAGCACACTGCCTGTGAGATCCAGGGGGCTGGATCTCACAGGCTTCCGTAGATAGCAGCCGGATGCCTAAGGCCCCTTTCACACGAGCGAGTTTTCCGCGCGGGTGCAATGCGTGATGTGAACGCATTGCACCCGCACTGAATCCTGACCCATTCATTTCAATAGGTCTTTTCAGATGAGCGTTTTTTTTCACGCATCACTTCTGCGTTGCGTGAAAATCGCAGCATGTTCTATATTCTGCGTTTTTCACGCAGCCCTGGCCCCATAGAAGTGAATGGGGCTGCGTTAAAAACGCATTGCATCCGCAACCAAGTGCGGATGCAATGCGTTTTTCACTGATGGTTGCTTAGAGATGTTGTTTGTAAACATTCAGTTTTTTTTCACGCGCGTGAAAAACGCATCAAAACGCATTGCACCCGCGCGGAAAAAACGGAACAACTAAACGCAATCGCAGACAAAACTGACTGAACTTGCTTGCAGAATGGTGCGAGTTTTCCTGAACGCATCCTGAACGCATCCGCACCTAATCCGCGACGCTCGTGTGAAAGAGGCCTAAGGAAGGCATCCGGCTGCTATCTCAGCCATCGGGTCCCCGTCACAGCAGCGCGGGGACCCGATGGCAACCCCTTCCCACCGCATGTGCCGCGGTCAGCGCTGACCGCGGCACATGAAGGGTTAATGCACCGGCATCGGTGTTTTCACTGATGCTGGTGCATACATCAGGGGTCCGGCTACTGGGCACAGCCGGACCCCCGCCGCTAATCGGGCGGGCGCAGCTCCTGCACCCGCCCGATCAGCGCGCCGTAGCACTACGGCGCTGGTCAGGAAGTCACTTCCCGCAGCGCCGTACATGTACGGCGCTGGTCGGGAAGGGGTTAAAAGGAAAAAAATATTATAACAGTTACAACTTCTAACCCCCGTAGGGGGCTAGAATCTGAGATCTTTGGACTCTTGTCCTATTCACCCTAATAGAGATCCATGAGGATAAATGGCAATATACTGCGCTCCCTGCTGAGCTGTGCCTCATTCACAGCGTACCATGGAGCTTACAGTGGCAGGCCTGGAAAAGTTCAGAAGGATCCAGGCTGCCATAGTAACCGATTGGAGCCCCGCGATTTCACTGCGATCGGTGTTGTTTGCAGCATGTGAGGAGTTAAATGATGGGGGAGGTGCGATCGTCGTTCACCATGATTTCAGCCGGCATATGCCGCATGTGGAGTGGGCTCACTGCAGCACTTCACTCCATACTATGAATAGCATTTCTTGACAAGTTAATTCAATGTGTCTGAAATGAACTTTTGAAAACTTCAGTCATCTCTAATCATCATGATAGAGCTCGACTCCTCCCCCACATGATCAAATGGTCATGACATCATCACAGGTCCTTTATCTCCTCTAGGAGCAGTTTGAAACATGACTCCTCCCACACCTGATCACATGGTCATGATATCATCACAGGTCCTTTAGGCTACTTTCACACTAGCGTTTAAGTTTTCTGGTATTGAGTTCTGTCATAGGGGCTAATAATGGAAAAAACTGTTTAGTTTTGTCCCCATTCATTGTCAATGGCGACAAAACGAAACTGAACGGAATGGAGTGCTCCAAAATGAATTCCGTTCAGTTTAGCTGTGTTACCAGACCGGAGAGCAAACCGCAACATGTAGTTTGCTTTCCATCCTGGGATGAGGAGCAAGACAGATTTGTCATGACCCCCAATGTAAGTCAATGGGGACGAATCCGTTTTCTCTGACACAATCTGGCACAATGGAAAACGGATCCGTCCCCCATAGCCTTTCAATGAAGTTATTGACGAATTTGTCTTGGCTATGTTAAAGATAATACAACCAGATCGGTTCATAACGGATGCAGATGGTTGTATTATCAGTAACGTAAGCGTTTTTGCTGAACCCTGCCGGATCCAGCAAATACGTTAGTGTGAAAGAAGCCTCCTCCCACACAGGATCACATGGTCATGACGTCATCACAGGTCCTTTACCCCTTCCAGCACCACAGCCTTTAGCCTGACTCTTCCCACACACGATCACCTTGGTGAAGTAATATGAGTCTGAGATAGGTGGTGCTGGTGGTAAGTAAGGTTTAGGTAAGTGTCCTGTGTGTTGGGGCTGTGGGACGTTCTCTCCATGTTCTGTGCGGTCTCCTGTGTGGGTTAGGATTAGGGACAGGTTTAAAGTCAGGGAGGTTTTGGTGGAAAACATTAGTTTTTAGAACAACTTGGGGCGGAGCTACATTCTCTCAGAAGCCCATACATTCTAGGTGCGTACATGTTGTGTACAGCAGGGCAGGTAGCTGTGTAGTCACCGCCATTGTCAGGATTACTGGGGCAGAGGTGTCATTAATCCCTTCACTACCAGCTCTCTCAGCCAGGCACAGTCAGCCTCCATCAGCACTCAGCCCACTAGGCACTAGGCTAGTCCAGGTACTTACTAAGTTACAGGAGCAGCACCTGGGTATATCTGAGTATAATTATATATGTACAGTACTGGTATATACATAGTCATCTTCCTGTGTATTATAGTATAGACTGTGCTGGTATAACCTGGGTATTCCTGTATATAATTATATATGTACAGCTGGTATAAGTTATACATCTTCTTGTATATAGTGATATGGAGCATGCTGGTATAACCTGGGTATCTCCTGTATATAATTATATATGTACAGGTGGTATAAGTTATACATCTTCTGTATATAATGATATGGAGCATGCTGGTATAACCTGGGTATCTCCTGTATATAATTATATATGTACAGCTGGTATAAGTTATACATCTTCTTGTATATAGTGATATGGACCATGCTGGTATAACCTGGGTATCTCCTGTATATAATTATATATGTACAGGTGGTATAAGTTATACATCTTCTGTATATAATGATATGGAGCATGCTGGTATAACCTGGGTATCTCCTGTATATAATTATATATGTACAGCTGGTATAAGTTATTATAGTGATATGGAGCATGCTGGTATAACCTGGGTATATCTGAGTATAATTATATATGTACAGCTGGTATAAGTTATACATCTTCTTGTATATAGTGATATGGAGCATGCTGGTATAACCTGGGTATCTCCTGTATATAATTATGTATGTACAGCTGGTATAAGTTATACATCTTGTATATAGTGATATGGAGCATGCTGGTATAACCTGGGTATCTCCTGTATATAATTATATATGTACAGCTGGTATAAGTTATACATCTTCTTGTATATAGTGATATGGAGCATGCTGGTATAACCTGGGTATATCTGAGTATAATTATATATGTACAGCTGGTATAAGTTATACATCTTCTTGTATATAGTGATATGGAGCATGCTGGTATGACCTGGGTATATCTGAGTATAATTATATATGTACAGCTGGTATAAGTTATACATCTTCTTGTATATAGTGATATGGAGCATGCTGGTATAACCTGGGTATCTCCTGTATATAATTATATATGTACAGCTGGTATAAGTTATACATCTTGTATATAGTGATATGGAGCATGCTGGTATAACCTGGGTATCTCCTGTATATAATTATACATGTACAGCTGGTATAAGTTATACATCTTGTATATAGTGATATGGAGCATGCTGGTATAACCTGGGTATCTCCTGTATATAATTATATATGTACAGCTGGTATAAGTTATACATCTTCTTGTATATAGTGATATGGACCATGCTGGTATAACCTGGGTATCTCCTGTATCTCTTAATAATATAAAAATGAGTTTCTGTCTGTCTGTCTGTCTGTCTGTTCTCTATGCGCGACCAAACTACTGGACCGATTTTCACCAAATTCGGCTCACAGGTACATCAGGTGTCCGGGAAGGTTTTAGACCAGGTCTCATCTCTCTAGGACATACCGTTCCCGAGATATTCCCAAAATATGATCTCCATTAGCCAACATTACAACTGGGAGCTTTGGTTTTAAACTCCAACTGCCATTCTCTGCAAAGCCACACAGGGAGGGCAGGTTTCCATAACAACCAGGTAATTATCAGCAGCTGAGGATCTCATCCATTTCTATTTACTGACACTGTTAAAGGTATTCCGGTTACCATAAATATAACTTATGTTTTTTTCTATTACTACAGTTCAGTAGTAATAAAAGATGTTTTCCTCCACTGCTGCCTATTGCGTGGGCTCATAAATAAGCATGGTATTGACCTTTAATTCAGGCCACCCTAAAAGAAGTACTTAAAACCCCCGCCCCAGGTCTCACTAAGCCACACACCCAACTGTCAGGCCACACCCCCTTTCACTCCGCAGCCAACAGAGATTGAAAAAATAAAGGTAAAAATCAACTTCTGTCAGCTGCAGGGATGGGTGGGAGGTTGACTTTCTTTCTGCAACAACACACACAAACATTAAATAAAATAGATTAAATCCACCCATGCGAAGCATCTTGCTAATCCACGCCCCCAACTCTGTCAGGTCACGCCCCCTCCCACTCCGCAGCCAACGGGAATTGAAAAAATGAAGGTAAAAATAAACTTCTGTTTGCTGCAGGGGTGGGAGGGTGAATTTCTCTCTGCAACGACACACAAAAATTTTAGATAAAATAGACTAATTATAGACTACAACTGTTCGAATCGTCTTGCTAAGTCACGCCCCCAACTCTGTCAGACCACGCCCCCTCTCACTCTGCAGCCATTCTGCAACGACACACAGAAACATTAAATGAAATAGATTATATCACCTATGCGAAGCGCTTTGTTAAGCCACGCCCCCAACTGTCAGGTCACGCCCCCTCCTACTCCGCAGCCAACAGGGATTGAAAAAATGAAGGGAAAAATAAACTTCTGTCAGCTGCAGGGGTGGGAGGGTGAATTTCTCTCTGCAATGACACACAAAATTTTAGATGAAATAGACTAATTTCAGACTACAACCATTCGAAGCATCTTGATAATCCACACCCCCAACTCTGCCAGGCCATGCCCCCTCCCACTCCGCAGGCAACGGGGATTGAAAAAAATCAGCTGCAGGGGTGGGAGGGTGAATTTCTCTCTGCAATGACACACAAAAATCGTAGATGAAATTGACTAATTTTAGACTACGACCATTCAGTACTAATAAAAGATGTTTTTTTCCACTGCTACCCATTGCGGGTCCCCATAAATTACCATGTCATCGACCTGTAATTCATGCCACTCTGACCCCCGCCCCAGATCTCGGGAAACCACGCTCCGACTCTGTCAGGCCACGCCCCCTCCCACTCCGCAGCCAACGGGGATTGAAAAAATGAAGGTAAAAATCAACTTCTGTCAGCTGCAGGGGCGGGAGGGAAGTTGGATTTCTTTCTGCAACAACATACAGAAGCATTAAATGAAATAGATTAAATATACCCGTGCAAAGCAATGGTTTCTTCCACTGTTACCCACGGCGTGTCCTCATAAATTACCATGGCATCGACCTGTAATTCTGGCCACCATCAAAAGAAGGACTTAAAACCCTACCCTAGGTCTTTCAATGTCACGCCCCCGACTCAGTCAGGCCATGACCCCTCCCACCCCGCAGCCAATGGAGATTGAACAATTGAAGGTAAAAATCAACATCTGTCAGCTGCAGGGATGGGAGGGAGGATGACTTTCTCTCTGCAACGACACACAGAAACATTAAATAGATGAAATATACCCGCGCAAAGCAATGTTTTCTTCCACTGCTACCCATTGTGTTTCTTCAAATTACCATGGCATTAACCTATAATTCAGGCCACCCTGAAATGAAGGACTTAACCCCCCCCTGTGTCCCATTAAACCACACCCCCTCCCACTCCGCAGCCAATAGGGATTGAAAAAATGAAGGTAAAAATCACCTCCTGCATTGACTTTCTCTCTGCAACGACACACAGAAACAGTAAATGAAATAGATGAAATATACCCAGGCGAAGCCGGGTCTTTCTGCTAGTATAATTATATATGTACAGATGGTTGTACATATTCTTGTATATACATGGAGGACATAATCAAAGCTTTTGTGGAAACCCTAACTGTCCTGTATTTCGCTTGCACTCTGGTTTTTCCGTGTGTAATCCACAGCAGATTTAGGCTACTTTCACACTAGCGGCAGGGGTGTCAGCCAAAACAGCCTGCCGGATCCGTGCTGCCGCTAAAGCATGTGTGCGGCCGGAACTACGCTCCGTCCTCATTCACATGTAGTAGTTTTAGTCCGCCCGCCTCTTGGCATGTTTGCTGTGCTGCGGACGGAACTCCAGCCCACCTCCAATATAGTGAGTACAGAGCATATTTCCGGCAGCACGGATCCGGCAGGTTGTTCACCACTCGGAACAGCCTGCCGGACACCCCTGCCGCTAGTGTGAAAGTAGCCTTACATACATTTTGTGGAAAAACACAGCATGAGTGTAACACAGAACCAGCAGTGTATGAGATTAGACACATCTTATGTATATTAGGCTTTTTTTTTTTTTCTTTTTGTGGAAATTTTTCCTGCTTTGCAAATTTACAAATTCTTACCATGTCAATTTTTGGTGTGGATTTTTTTTTCAGTTCACCAGAGGCAGATAAAGGTGATGTCCGGCCATTTATATTGATAACTTAGCTCATTCACTTTGCTGGTTCTGTACAACGCTGCAGAGTTTCCGCACAGAAATCCATGAAGCAAATCAGCAGCTGACCAGTCACTGTGAACCCCGCCTTATACTGCACTGCAGCCGTTCTCTATGTGCTATATGGCGGAATTATTTCTATACCGTGCAATGGACGCAGCTGATTAGTTTCTTATTCATTAGTTTCTTATTCACATAATTTGTATTTTTCGTGTTTGGATAATGAGAACTTTTCCCAGTGATAAAATAAATTGCACTGAGCGGTCCTGAGGGGAAATCAGCTGAAAGCGGTATGACCTCAGAAATGACTGGAACACAAATAGGCATGAGTGTGATTTAAAGGGTTAAATGACTTTGGGCCACTCACCAGCATACATGTTTGTATATGGCTGCATTGCTAAGAAAAATGATATTTTAACCCCTTCTCGACCAGCAGCGTACATGTACGGCGCAGGGTGACATAACATGCCACACAGCTATGACCCTCTGATTGGGCGGGTGCTGTATCTGCGCCCTCCCGATCAGTGACATGGACCCAGCTGTCACTAACAGCCGAGACCCTGCTGTTTACTTCAGTATCCGTAAATACACTGATGCTGGTGTATTAACCCCTATGCCACAGTAAATGCTGGCAGCATCATGTTTGGGGTTTGCGGAGGGTACCGGCACCCTCCCAGTTCCCATCGGGTCCCCACACTGCTGTGACGGTGACCCGATGTCACGAGTGGTCTTGCGTCTGGAATCAGACGTTCTGCGCGGCTTTCTAAGTGACAGGTTTGACAGGCTATTCCCTGTGGTTTGGGTGCTGTTCACCACACCCCTTTCCCTCAGCTGTTGCCGCTGGGCAATTAGCTGTCTCCTACTTACCTCTTCCTCTCCCAGTATCCCTTGCGGTTTATATCTGCTACATCCCTGGTTGAGAGTGGTGTGGATCTCGGCTGAGATCCTGTTGCTGAGTTCTACTTAAAGTTAAGTGTTTTCCCTTCCTTTGGTTATTCCTGTTTGAGTCTCCTGTTCCTCCTTTCGCTTGGAGGAACGGGTTACTCTCTTGTGTCATTAGACTGCAGGGTGTTCTAGGGTTTACTCAGATTAGGTTCCTGTGTATGAGCTTTCCTACCACCCGGGTTAGTTCATACTGGTAGCCAGCTAGGGCCTAGTCTTAGGGTCCCCTGCAGGAGGTGACCAGTTCCCTGGTTTTGTCTGTTCCCATCCCTCATACGCTCGGTGTGGCTTTTCCCCCCACACCCGAGCGTGACACCCGATGGCTGGAAAGGCAGCCTGATGTCTTACACAGGCCTCAGAGCCTGCCAGCATAGAAGACTATGAGACCCAGCCTAGGGGATCAGACCACCAAAAGTTGAAGTCCCACAGTGGGACAAAAATAAAAAGTAAAAAATATTTTTCAGAATAAAAAATACCTTGATTATAAAAAAAAATCCCCTTTCCCCAGATAAAAATATAAAATTGTAAAAAAAAATCAGAAAGAAAAAGAAGAACAGGCATATTAGGTATCACCGCGTTTGTAACGACCTGCTCTATAAAAATCACATGATCCACTGCGTCAGGTGAATGCCATAAAAAAAATGCACCCCAAAATAGTACAAATAAAACTTTCACCTTATGTTGTAGTTTCCAAAATAAGGTCACTTTTTGGGTTTTTATTTTTTACTGTAGGGGTGCATCAGGGGGACTTTAAATGTTTGAAGGCAACTTAAAATTGTTCCAGTGAAATCTGCCCTCGAAAATCCATATGTTGCTCCTTCCCTTCTGCACCCTGACATGTGCCCATACAGCAGTTTACAACCACATACCTGTAGAGTAACATTGAGGTTAATTTTGCTGTTAACCCTTGCTGTGTTGCAGGAACAAATGGATTGACATAAAAAAAATCAGCCCAAAAAATTTACCTTCATTTTCTGTGAAGCTGTTGTGGAACACCTCAAGGGTTAACAATGTTTGTAACATCAGTTTTGAATAATTTGAAGGGTTTATGAGTGGTTTCTATTATGTAAGCCCCTTAAAATCACTTTATAACTGAATTGGTGCTAAAAAAAACAAACAAAAAAACAGCAATTTTGGAAATTTGTCTAGAAAATTTGAAAATTTCTTTTAAAATTTTAAAACTTCTTTTGTAACATTTACAAAATAATGGCAACATAAAGTAGACATATGGGGAATGTTGACTGATAACTATTTTATGAGTTGTTTTTTTTAAGTCAAGAAATTAAAATTTAGAAAATTGTGAATTTTTCTGAACTTTCTGTAAATTTAGAAAAACGAAAAACATATTGACCCAATATTGCCGCTAACATGAAGTACAATGTGTCACCAGAAAACAATCTCAGAATTGGTTAGATAAGTAAAACTATTCCAAAGTTATTACTACATAAAGTAACACTTGTCTGTTTTACAAAAATAGTCCTGGGCAGGAAGGGGAAAACTGGCCTGGTGTAGAAGGAGGTAATATATGCAAATAAGCCTCTGGGAGCAACGGGGGTGTTGCCCTTACACCCAGAGGCTCCTCTTTTTCTGCAACTTTCATTGACAAGGTCAGGCATGATTAAATTTTCACTGGCCGGTCCTGTTAATCAAAGTGAAAAGGGCGTGGCAGGTGCAGAAAAGAGGAGCCTCTAGGTGTAACGGCAACACCCTCTTTGCTCCTGGAGGTTCATTTGCATATATTAAAACATAATTTTTCTCAGCAGTGCGGGCACATATCAACATGGGACGAACACAGATGCCTTCAGCTGCCAAGCGCACATGTAACAGGTCAGCCAGTGTCACAGGTACAAAACTGCTGACAGATGTCCTTTAATTCTTGAGAGTCCAACTGATAGGACTAGGGCAGTCTGAGCTCTAGATTTATTAAGTGATCTACAAGATTCCAGCCTTATACAGGGATTACCGCTGTGACCCGTAACTGTCTATAGTGGTAATAAGAAGGTGTGACATGGTTTGACCTGAAACATGGAGGATCTGCCTTGATACACTTTATTATCTCCTCCAGTGTTTCCTCTTCTTATCTCCAGTAATTGTATTTTACATGGGATTTTCTATGATTTTACATCGTCTCATCTTCTTTCGATTCAGGTTCCTACAATATAGGATCCGCTCAGTGGATATCTCCTATATAAGATCCTTCTCCTGACTGACCCATCAAGGATGGATAGGGATGGGGACAAGATGGCGGAGAGTATAATAAATCTCACCCTAGAGATCTTCTTCCGGCTTACTGGAGAGGTGAGAGATTCTGATGATGTCACATTACATCATCTTCTCTATGTTACTAACAGATGGACATGACTGGAGATGTATGGAGTGATATTTATTACTGTGTCTCTCCATAACCAGGAATACACAGTAGTGAAGAAGACCTCTAGTGTGCGCTGTCAGAACCCGGTATCTGAAGGACGGGGAGGAATCCTGAGCCCAATATCCAGGCCGATACATGAGAAAGTCCATATAGAGAAGATCCTAGAGCTCACCAACAAGATCATTGAGCTGCTGACTGGAGAGGTGACATTGCTGGGAATGCTGGGACATTATACCATAACACTATGAAGGAATCTGGGTGATGACTGTATCATTGTGTTGTCAGGTTTCTATAAGGTGTCAGGATGTTGCCGTCTATTTCTCCATGGAGGAGTCTGAGTATTTAGAAGGACACAAAGATCTGTACAAGAACTTCATGATGGAGGAACAGCAGCCACCAGGTAATAGACATAGCTAAATACACACATCCTCTCACTAGTTATATGTAAGAAATTAATTATCGCCGTATGTTTTTCCTACAGTTAAAGAAGAGAGAACAACTCCCAGTCCTCTTCTTCTACAGGATGGTTCAGAAGAAAATCAAAGCATTCCATATGATGATCAGATAGATGGAGATAAGGTCTCATGAAAGGTTCCCTATGATGTGTAGAAGTGCTGTGAGGATCTTGTGTTCAGTCTTGTTTTATAAACCAGTATTATATGTTTTGTCCCTGTATAATGAGAAAGGTAGAGATGGCAGGATTACAGCTAACTATAGACCTTACATGTCGTCTGGATCTTCTCACAGTTTTCTGTGGTTGGAATAAGGAACCAACCAGATGCATATATACAGGAGACCTGCAGATATTTTTGGGTCAAACAATGAAACATGGCACATGTGGATCCACTGTGTCCCTTGAACAGATTTGACATGGTTCTACTCCAAAGTGTGTTATGTAAGTGACCCCCTCCCCTTCCCTCCACTTTATCCCCTGTACAGGGATCTGGACTTTGTTGCAGGGAATCCACTAGGCTGCTGCACTTGAAGTAGTTTTTGTACAAGTGACTGGTGACTCACGAGGTCAGGAAAGGCAGAATACGTGCAGTCTGATAAATGGTCCTTTGTCAGGGCAAGCAGCTCAGGATCAGAACGGAGATCAGGCAAGGGTCAGGTCAGATCAGACAATCTCCAATCTAGAAGTCAGGCAGTATACACAGAACAGACAAGCTTTGCATTAAACTAGCATACTAGAACCTATTGATCAGGCTCCTTTCCATGGCTTGTAGAGATTAGAGTGTGTGCATGCTGGTCCTATAAGAGCCAGAGATAGTGTGTGCACACATGACCTATGGGCAGAGGAAGTCATTATCGGCAGGAAGCAGGCCTCAGCTTATGTGGGAGGACAGCATTATTCCAGCAGCCGAGACCACTGGGAAGAGAGAGGGATGTCTGTGCAACTGGACCGCTGGAGCACTAAAGCTATGGAGCAGGTAAACCAGGCAGCAGGAAAGAAAGGAGATATAGGCATGGACCGCTGCCATAGTAGATAACTTTTTGTCATAGTAATTAATGATCTTTTCTGGTCACATCAAACATTACACACGACTTCTCCATCAGTCTGCTGACTTTTACAATTTCTGTTTCACAGCTTTTGAATCAAGGTAAAGATCTGATCAATATTAAGGCTGAAGAGACATATGTGAGGGGTAATGAGCAGATCATAGAGGACATTCCCACAGATAACCACCCAGGTGAGTAGTAACAACTACATAAAGCAGAGAAGACTCACAGATTCTACTCCTTCACTGGCTACTGATTACTCATTGTAATTTAGTAGCTTTGCTTTCTCCTCATCGCTCTCACAGTTGCAGAGAGCGATGAGGAGAAAGCAAAGCTACTAAATATCTTTTTCTCCACTGTATTCACTGAGGAACATAAAGTGTCAGATGAAGTACAGATTATAAAAG
This sequence comes from Rhinella marina, assembly GCA_900303285.1. Taxonomy (NCBI): domain Eukaryota; kingdom Metazoa; phylum Chordata; class Amphibia; order Anura; family Bufonidae; genus Rhinella; species Rhinella marina. Next base: position 47,482 of record ONZH01025982.1, on the reverse strand, counting down.
TAAATTCCCCATTAAAAGTGCCCTGTCTGACCCATGAAGAAGTACAGCGGCATCTCAAAAAGATTAAAATAGACAAATCGCCAGGACCGGATGGCATACACCCCCGTATCCTAAGAGAATTAAATAATGTCATCGCCAGACCCTTATTTCTGATATTTAAGGACTCTATACTGACAGGGAGTGTTCCACAGGATTGGCGCATAGCAAATGTGGTGCCAATATTCAAAAAGGGTCCAAAAACAGAGCAAGGTAACTACAGGCTGGTAAGTTTAACATTTGTCGTGGGTAAACTGTTTGAAGGTTTTCTAAGAGATGCTATCTTGGAGTACCTCAATGAAAATAAGCAAATAACTCCATATCAGCATGGCTTCATGAGGGATCGGTCATGTGAAACTAATCGAATCAGTTTCTATGAGGAGGTAAGTTCTAGACTGGACCGCGGCCAATCAATGGATGTCGTATATCTGGACTTCTCCAAAGCATTTGACACTGTACCACATAAAATGTTGGTATATAAAATGAGAATGCTTGGCCTGGGAGAAAATGTCTGTATGTGGGTAAGTAACTGGCTCAGTGATAGAAAACAGAGGGTGGTTATTAATAGTACATACTCAGATTGGGTTACTGTCACTAGTGGGGTACCACAGGGGTCAGTATTGGGCCCTATTCTCTTCAATATATTTATTAATGATCTTGTAGAAGGCTTGCACAGTAAAATATCAATTTTTGCAGATGACACTAAACTGTGTAAAGTAATTAACACAGAAGAGGACAGTACACTGCAACAGAGGGACCTGGATAGATTGGAGGCTTGGGCACATAGGAAGGAATAATGCAAGTCACCAGTACATACTGAATGGTAAAACACTGGGTAACACTGACATGGAAAAAGTCCTAGGAATTTTAGTGAACAACAAGTTGTAGCAACCAGTGTCAGACAGCTGCTACCAAGGCTTCAATGCTATACCCCACCCTCCCCAGGGACTCTGACCGATCCCAGTATATGGGGCCCCAAAATATCTCATGGCAGCTGTTAAATGGTCCCTTGTTGAGACCTCAGACAACAGATTAGTAGTCACAGTCCTGGTTTGGATTATTGTATGTTCAGAGTGGTTTTATAGGAGAGCAGTTCTCTATTTGCCTTACACCATGTGTTATCGGGGTTCTAGACATTAAAGGGGTTGTCCGAGTTATGAAAAATTTTTTATAGTAAAGTAAATCTGATGGGCAACAATATATAACTAAGTTAAGCAAGTTTTAGGCAAAAAATCTTCCTAATTTCCCTGGTTCTCTTCTGGCCTTTGTTTACCTGCAATAACAACATTCTCTGCCCCTGCCCCTGCTTTGCATAGGGAGTGAATAAGTCTGCCCTTAGTGATACATCTGCCTGCTACGATACTCAGCAGCATGTTGTATGTGTAGAATTACAAGTCCCAACTGTAAAAATGACATAACTGATGCTCCCAGGAACTCCCCCCTACCTTTCTTGTGCAATACTCTGCAGATCTCCTCCTGTGTCAGCTCTGTGTCTACAGGATGAGGAGGGCAGATCCTGTGTCTCTTTATTGCCTATAGCTACTGTTGTAAAGTCTTGAGACCTGAGTATGTTCTGGCTGAAGGGGTTAATGTTTTATCTGAAAGAATCCAGGGAGAGAGCAGACAGCAGGAGCCGGCAGAGAAGGGGGCGTGGCCAGCACAGTGACGTCACATGTACAGATTCTTATCTGCTTGTGCACAAATATCAGCAGACCAGGCAGTGAAGCTGACATCACAGGTCATGTGACCCTGAGTGAAATCTGAGAAACCAGCAAGTTTAGAAACACAAAGTGCTGGAAAAGCTGTTATATTTGATTAGTTATAAACATACAAATGACAAAAAAATAAATTGGACAACCTGGTGGTGTCCTAGTATCACACCCAAAAAGTAATAAATTCTTTTCTGAATGTTGGTTTGCATAAAAACTTCATTTTTCCCAGTCACCCAGGACAGCAATAGGAGAGAGTGGATCCGCACCCTGAGACATTAAACCTGCACAAAATAAAAAGGCGGAGACTCTCCTCCACCTCAGTGTGGTTTCCTGTCTCTGAGGGAAGCCTGCATTAGGAGTATCCTGATTAATGAAGCTCCACTTCTCCAGAGCCCTTATCTGCAGCGCCCCAGCTTAGGCAGGCAGCATCGGTGATGCGCCGGGGTGTTGTTGCTGCAGTTGCTCCGGAGGTGGTGTCTCAGATGTTGAGGGAGATATCTGCTTGCAAAATACTAGCCTGGAGGGAGGAGGAGCACTTCCGGGCCTGAGTGGCGGTAGGAAGCCAGCGGGGGAGACGGAACGCCATTTGGAACGCAGCACTGAGTGCGCTGTGATGACGTCTGACGCTGGGGGGGGTCACGTGACCGGAAGACGCTCCCGGTTCAAAAAGAAGCACTCGGCTGCATAGTAAGCGGTACTTCGCTCCTGTGTAAGATTACAGGAGCTGTGTATGGGAAATCCTTAAAGTTCCAGTACCTGTGTGCCGCTATGGAGGAAGAAAAGGCAGCTGAGGAAGTGGTCAACCCTGTCCCTATGCCGGTACCTTTTTATAGGGGTGAGTTTTTTCCGGTGTTTCTGCTGATTTAAATATCTTATAGCCCTATTTTGTATCTATCCTGTTGTAGGGGAAGCCTAAGAAGGTGGTTTCTAAGAGGAAGAATGTGCCTTATGTAGGACGGCCCTCCCTCGGGAATGGGACAAAAAATTATGTCAACCATGTACTGATAAAACAGTGGCTGAAGAATCTCTGTCTTTTTACAAGTGCCTTCAGGCTTTAGTGAAGTCGAAAGTTTCTTCTTCCCTGGCTCAGAGACAACCAGCTACTTTGAAGAGCCGTAAATCTTCTGGGGTTGATCCCTCTTGCATGCAATTCTCCTCTGAATCTGAACCAGAAGAAGGAGTTTTGTATTCTGATATTTCCCTGTCCTCCTCTTCTGATGGAGAGAGAGAAGGTGGTCATCCGTGCTTTCCAACAGTGGATGTGGACAAATTGTTAAAGGCAATAAGATGTACTATGGGCATAGAAGAAAATAAGGAACCCAGATCTATTCAAGACATTATGTTTGGGGGTCTATAGTCTAGAAAACATAAAACCTTCCCTATACGTAAGAATGTGGAGAAGTTAATTAAAGGCGAATGGAAGAAACCAAATAGAAAGATCTTTTTATGTAAGAACCTAAAAAGAAAGTATCCCTTTGAGGAGGAGGATTGTAGTACATGGAACAAAGTGCCAAAAATTGATGTTGCTATTTCCAAAGTATGAAGACAAGTGGCTTTACCGTTTGAGGACACAGGGGTCCTTAAGGAACCCTTTGGATAAAAAGGCTGAATCCTTTATGAAAGGAGCTTGGGAGGCTTCTACCTTCTCTTTTAGGCCTAGCATAGCGGCTACCTGTACCGCTCGGTCTTTGATGATCTGGCTTTCAGAGATTGAGTCTCAGTTGCGTAATAATAAAGCGGCCAGATCAGCTGCTTTATCCAATTCGGCCCTTAGGGCTTTATGGTTAAAAAATTGGAAAGGAGATCTTCCATCCAAGCAGAGGCTTTGTGGTGTTCCTTGCGAAGGGGAATTTCTGTTTAGCCCGGCCCTTGATGAGTTACTGGAGAAGGCAGCAGAAGAAAAGAAAAAGTTCCCAGAATATAGACCATCCATTTTCTCTTTTTCGGGTAGACAAAATCGGCCCTTTCGTGCCTTTAGAGAAAAGAAGGAGAAACAGAGGAAAGGGAGAGAGGATAGTTTCAGATCTCAGAAGAGAGGAAAGGGATTCTTCTTCAACTAGTCCGGTATTGATCGGAAGAAGTCGGAGTCCCAATGACGTCAGGTAGGTGGAAGATTAAGAAAATTTTTCCCTACCTGGGCTTGTATTTCAAACAATTCCTGGGTTCTAGACATTATAGAAAAGGGACTGAAACTAGATTTCCGCTCTCTTCCTCCAAAAAGGTTCCTAGTCACAAAGGTACAAGCTTCAAAGCAAGGGATCTCCGCTATGGAGGAGGAAGTTTTGAAGCTCCTGGGCAAGGGAGTCTTATCACGGGTTCCAAAGGAAGAAAAGGAAAAGGGGTTCTACTCACATTTATTTCTGGTGAAAAAGCCGGATGGCTCTTACAGGACTATCATAAATTTAAAAAAGTTAAACCTATACCTAAATGTAAAAAGGTTCAAGATGGAGTCAATAAAATCAGTAGTGAATTTGCTCTTTCCTTTTTGTTTTATGGCAGTCTTGGATTTAAAGGATGCGTACTATCACATCCCAATATTTCCTCCGCATCAAAAATATCTGAGAGTAACGGTCCCCGTAAAGGGAGTATTATTACATCTTCAATTCAGGGCCATGCCCTTCGGTCTGTCAACTGCCCCTCGTGTTTTTACAAAGATAATTGCAGAGATGAGTGCGCACATAAGGGAACAGGATATACTGTTCGTTCCATACTTAGACGATTTCCTAATAGTTGCAGACTCAGAGAGCAATGACAGGAAAGCAGTTCAGGAGGTATCCCGTATTATTTTAGATCTAGGGTGGATCTTAAACAAAGAAAAGTTTCGCCCCTTCCCGTCTCAGATCTTCCTAGGGCTTCTTCTGGATTCAAGTCTCCAGAGGACTTTTTTAACCGAGGAAAAAATCTTAAACATATTTCGGATGATCTCCGATCTCAAGAACCTTCAGGAGGTATCACTGAGACGAGGAATGTCTATTCTAGGTTCTTTGTTGGCCTGCATCCCTGCTGTTCCATGGGCACAGTTTCATGCCAGACCCCTCCAGTGGGAGATCCTGATCTTCTGGGACAGGGGCAGGGTCCCTTTGGAAAAAACATTAAGGATTTCAGATCAGACCGAGGGACCTATCTTGGTGGCAGGAAAGAAAAAATCTAGATCAGGGGCTTCCTTGTAAGTTATAAAATCTGATTTGTCTAACTACAGATGCAAGTCCAATAGGATGGGGACCTCATGTCCAGGATTTTATTCTCCAGGGCTCCTGGGAGAGTCCAGTAAGAGAAAGCTCATCCAATCTGAAGGAATTAACAGCAGTACGCAAAGCTATACTAGGGGCCCTACACCTGCTAAAAGGAGCAAATGTCAGAATCATGTCAGACAACAAAACGACTGTATCTTATTTGAACAGACAGGGAGGTACAAAATGCAGAAGACTGATGTCAGAAACCCAGAGGATTTTTTCGATAAAAATATCTGCTTTCTATAACCGCTGTTCACATCAGGGGAATAGACAATTCTCAGGCGGACTTCCTCAGCAGACATCATCTATCTCAAGCAGAGTGGAGTTTGAGTCAGGAGGTGTTCAAAAAGATAGTAGCTCTCTGGGGTTGTCGGAGTATAGACCTTTTCGCCACAGAATTCAACAAAAAACTTCCAGAGTTTTTTCCCCTGGATCCGAGGGGTTTCCCGAGGGCTATAGACACTTTTGCACAGAGTTGGAACTTCCCTCTGGCATATGCCTTTCCCCCGATTCCTCTGGTTCCAAGAGTATTGAAAAAAATCAGGGAGGAAAGTTCGAGGGTCATTTTAATAGCCCCCTTTTGGCCGTGAAGAGCCTGGTTCTCATGGCTCAGGAGGATGTCCATCTCGGATCCCTTCCAGAGAACCGGGATCTTCTCAGCCAGGCTCCAGTTTTCCACCCATCATTAAAAAATCTCCATATGACAGCGTGGAATTTGAAAGGAGCCTGTTATGCAGAAGGGGTTTTTCAGAGAAGTTAGTTTCCACTCTTCTTAAGAGTAAAAAGAGATCCACTATTAATATTTATCACAGTCTGGTCAAAGTTTTTGGAGTTTTCAGGTTTCAGTTTTGATAATCTCCCGATGGAAGTACCTATGAACCTAATTCTGGAATTCCTTCAGAAGGGGTTAGATTTAGGGCTAGCTTCTAATACCCTGAAGGTACATGTATCTGCCCTGTCCTCTCTTTTCAATCAGGATTTAGCTAGATCCAGATGGGTCTCTAGGTTTTTTCAGGCTATCAGTAGAACCTCTTTAATCCCGTCTCCAAAGTTACAACCTTGGGACCTAAACCTAGTGTTAACAGCCTTAACAAGACCTCCTTTTGAACCCTTAAATAACATTCCCATTACGGCTTTAACCCTAAAAGTAGCCTTCTGGTTGCCCTCACCTCTGCTAGACGAGTTAGTGAACTTCAGGCAATGTCCATCAATCCACCAATTACTACTATCCTAGATGATAGAGTCGTGATGTCTCCTGACCCTGCTTTTCTACCCAAGGTAGGCTACTTTCACACTTGCGGTTGCAGGATCCGTTTGTGAGATCCGTCACAGACTCTCACAAACGGTCCTGAACTGATCAGTTTTGTCCTAATGCATTCTGAATGGAAAAGGATCCGTTCAGAATGCATCAGTTTTTCTTCAGTTTTGCTTCAGTTCAGTCTCCATTCCGTTTTGGAGACGGACACTAAAATGGTGCTTGCTGCGTTTTGGTGTCCACATGAAGAAACTGATGCAAACGGATCCGTCATGACTCACAATGTAAGTCAACGGGGACGGATCCGTTTTGTTTGACACAATAGAAAACGGATCCATCCTCCATTGACTTTCAATGGAGTTCAAGACAGATCCGTCTTTAATATGTAAAAGATAATACAAACGGATCCGTTCAGAATGGATGCAGCCGGTTGTATTATCATGACGGATCCGTTTGTGAGAGCCTGGACGGATCCTGCAAACGCAACTGTAAAAGTAGCCGTAGTCAGTAAATTTCACAGGTCTCAGAAGGTGGTATTGCCAGCCTTCTTTCAAAACCCAAAGAATAGAGAGGAGGAGGATCTACATTGCTTGGATGTCAGGAGAGCTATATTGCAATACCTTGACTGCACTAAAGCCTGTAGAAAGGTTTCCTCCTTTTTTGTTCTTTTCCAGGGAAAAGACAAGGGCAGAGCGGCATCAAAGTCTTCCATTGCAGGGTGGATAACTTCCGCTATTTCCTTGGCATATTCTTCTTCTGGTCTTTCTGTTCCTGAAAATCTCAGAGCACATTCTACTTGGGCAGTCTCTACTTCCTGGGCGGAAAGACGCAGTGTATCCATTGAGGACATTTGCAGAGCTGCGACCTGGTCCTCTCCGTCCACTTTCTATAAGCACTATAGACTTCATCTTTCCTCTCCTGAGGATCTTTTCTTCAGGGAACAGGTGCTTTCCATGGCACTCCCACCCTAATTCTATCTCTGATATTTCGCTCTCCTAGTGCTATCCTGGGTGACTGGGAAAAATGAAGATTACTTACGGTAATTGGATTTTCCAGAGCCCAGGACAGCACCCTTATTTCCCACCCTTGGTTGTTGTGCTTGTCACAGGCTTGCAAAAAAAAAAAAAATATATATATATATATATATATTTCTTCGGTGATGGGTTATTGTTATCTTCAGATCTTCTCTCATGCTTGGATACTCACACCGAGGTGGTGGAGAGTCTCCGCCTTTTTATTTTGTGCAGGTTTCCTGTCTCAGGGGGCGGATCCACTCTCTCCTGGTGCTGTCCTGGGCTCTGGAAAATCCAATTACCGTAAGTAATCTTAATTTTCACTGGAATAATAAAAGTATTTTGTTGCAAATGCAGAGCGACCATTATTAAAAATCCATTAAAGGGATTTTTGTGGGTCCGCATTACGGTCGTGTGAACGGGCCCTAATAGAGGAATTTACTGATGATTGTAACTTGTGGTCCACTTGGGGGACTTAAGAAAAAGTAAAAAAAAAAAAAAAAAAAAAAAGTAAAAAAAGTTTTGAAAACACCTTAAAAATTAAAATCACCCCCATTCCCCAAAACAAAAAAAAAACCCACAAAATAAAAATAGCATTATGGGTATCGGCGCATGCGAAAACACAAAATTCCCGTTTTTTTCATCACTTTATCTCCCAAGAAAATTTAATAAAAAGTGATCAAGTCATACACACCCCAAAATGGTACTGTCAAAAATGACAGATAGCCCCAAATAAAATAAGCCCCCAGACATCTCCATAGAAATAACTATAAAAAAGTTATGAGGATCAAAATATCTCGATAATATTTTACGAAGTGAGTCCTAATGAACGGGTGCTGCTAGGAGTCGGGAAGAAATTTTTTTCCCTAAAGTGGGGAAAATTGGCTTCTACCTCACTGGGGTTTTTTTTGCCTTCCTCCGGGTCAACTTATAGGAAAACAGGCCGAACTGGATGGACAGATGTCTTTTTTTGGCCTTATAAACTATTTTACTATGTTACAAGCGAAAAGGGTTGGTGTGGGTTAATACGGGTTTTATTTGGTCATCTGATCATTTTATGTTTTGCGCAAATTTTTTTTCGCAATAAAATCAAACATTACATTGTTGGGGACACCCTATGTATTTAAGTTTTATTTGGCCTCCATTTTTAAAATGTTTCTGTGGGGATTCGAACTCCCAACCATCTACACTAAAGGCAAAAACGTTAACCACTGGGCTATAGAGCTCAATGCTAAGTTGGTGTTGAAAAACCTCATAGAGGTTTCTCTTATATGAAAAACCTCATAGATATTTCGATGGTATTATAGAAGAGAAACTTCTATGAGGTTTTTCCACCACCTACTTAACACTGAGCTCTATAGCCCAGTGGTTAAGGTTCCTGCCTGTAATGTAGAAGGTTATGAGTAATAACAATAGAGTTAAAATTAGATTTATTTATACATAGGGTGTCTCCAAGCATAGTGATCATGCTTGGAAACACCCCCTTTCATGTTGGTAACACTAACTCTATATATGGACACATCCATATATGGAGTCAGAGCAGGGACTCCTAAGCTGGGAAATTCCCCACTCCCAACTGTTCAAACATCTGCGATCTGAACGCTGCCATCGGGACTTCCCCTGAGAAGAATTGCCCAGTTTGCCCCCCCTAACGCCGGCCCTGGGCGTACTGCTGGATGAGGTGAGACACAGCGTCATCTCCTCTATCCTGCCCAACTTACTCTCACAGAGCTCTGCTGGCTTCTTGATGTCAGCTCCTGGCAATGTGAAATCTCGCACAGCAGAAGACATTGACAGGGATCTTGACATCTGCTGACTGTGGTCCCAGCATCTCCTGGACAAACACAGTGAGTGCTAGAAGCCGGGGTGTGTACATATCTGCACGTCAGGATCCCGGTGCCAGAACGAGGTCTTCTGTGTCTACGTGACATTTCTCACTACCAGGAGCTGACATCAGGAAGCCAGCAGAGGTCTGCAAGAGCAAACTGGGCAGGATAGAGGAGATGACTCCGTTACTCGCCTCATCCAGCAGTACGCCCCAGTGACTACCTGAGCTATGCTTGATGACATCAGGTACATTTTGGGTTTTTTCTACAAACAACCTGATTGTCAAATTCAACAAAAGCTGTTTCTGAAAGTTGGCAGCTTGTACAGTGGGGACATGTAAATAGCTCCAGGGGCCACTTCTGGTGACAGGTTCCCTTTAATTGATATTTAATAATGGCCGCCCTTTATCTGTATAGAAACAGTTATAAACCTTTTTCACTGGAATAATAAAAGTTACGTTTTCATGCAAACCAACTGGATACAGTCTATAGGTGGCTACAATATTCATTACACAACTTCCCTCTCCCTGATTGGTTGTCAAACCCAGGACACCACCAGTTTAGGATTTATGTCTAGAACCTCAATAACACATGGTGTAAGGAAGAATGTGAATTAAACAAATTACTTGAATGTGGACATGACAGCTTCATCAATCTCTGGACTCCTGGATTATACAATTTTGTAATTCATTTTTTGGCCTATTTTTGAGTTTTATTTTTCTTTGTTTAGTGGAGGACCTCATCAGAGGACTACATCCAGTATTCTAAGTTGATAATATGATGGTGACAGTGGAGATGGACATCGTGCTTGCTCCTCCCTCTGCCCTCCATTTTCATGGGCATGGTGGGGGAGTGATCATGTATCCTTTCTCTGCTGTCCCCTTTCCCCTATAGAGGTCACCATTTTATGTTGATAACAGTGGACTAATGATATCCTGAGATTTTAGGAGAGGATCCATGACACACAATCTGTGCGCCAGATTTCTCTTCCCCTAACTGTCAATGACGGTCCCTCTGAGTCATCTTGGGGAAACCTCCTCTCTCAGGGGATATTCATCTGCTTTTATTTCTCTCTTCTCTTGTACCTTTGCTCCTCCTCTTGAGTGTGTGTGTGTGGGGGAGGGATTTGTGACACTTGATGGTGCCCTGAGTACTTTTTCCCCTCACCCATGCGACTAGGTCCTCTCATCCAGGACATGAAACCTAAAGAGATAAAATGGTGCACACCCCCACCACACCTCAGTTCCGGTTTCCTGTCCTCCAGATAGGATGTACTTAGGGAGCTTGGGTTCACAACCTGGGGCTGGGGAAGGGTCGGGTCTACTATCCATGAAGGGGCCTATCCCATGCGGCATTAGTCTCCTAAGGGAGCAGTTCACCAAGTCTGCTTTCCACCTGCCTCCTCCCAACATCTAGGGGAGCCACTGTGGCCATGCTGAGCCTGCTTCCAATTCATTCTGGTGGGGTGCATGGTATCCCTTCTCAAAGATGGTAGCTGGGAGCCAATGAGCGTTCTTAGCATGTGCTTGGGGACAGGCGGCAGTACACTTCAGGCGTTATGACGTCACTTCTTGTGCTGCGACCTCGGGGGAAGAGGCACCTTTTGATGGCTGGATTAGACATTTCGGCCTAGTGTTAAAAGGTGGCCAAGGCACGTTATAAATGGCAGCAGGAGAAGGCAGCCAGCTCTATCTTTGCTGGGGAGGATGATCATTTAAATTCCAGCCACAATATTTCCGATGATTTTTTTTGTCTTCAGAGGACGAAACAGCAGAGAGGGCCCTGTTTCCGGCTGAAGATACTGAACTTTTATTAAAGGCTGTTAAAGCTACCATGCCGTTAGAGGACATAAAAATGGTCCAAAATTATGGTCACAGTAGATCTGTTTGCTTCAAGAGCCAACAGAAAGGTGTAAAGGTTCTCCTCCCTCAATCCTTTGGACAGTCCTCATGCAATAGATGGGTTAGTGCAAGACTGGAGTCGGGAGCTGGGCTATGACTTTTCCCCTTTTTGCCTTATTCCCCAATTATTGAGGAAAATATAGGAAGAGGGAGCCTCAGTAATCTTCGTAGCTCCAAAGTGGCCAAAGGGATCCTGGTACACAAACCTTCAGAGGTTAGCAATAGAGCCTCCTTGGACCTTACCAGCGAGGAGAGATCTACTTTATCAGGGGCCTCTATTGCATCCCAATCCAGTTATTCTTCATCTATCAGTAAGGAAATTGAAAGGGAAATCTGGTCTAGGAGAGGTTTATCAGACAGAGTAGTTTCCACAATGTCACCTCTAAAAAGTACATAAGGGTGTGGAATATGTTTTCTACCTTCCTAGGTTACAGTCCAGATCCTTTAAAAGTCCCGGATGTGCCAAAAGTTCTAGATTTTTTTTACAGACAGGTCTACATAAAAATCTAAAAGCATACAGGTTGCGGCTCTGAGTTATTTCTTTGACACTACCAGTTAGCAGAACATCCCTGGATTAAAAGATTCCTGTCTGCAGCTTCTAGATTACATCCCTCATTAAGACCCTTATCTCCCCCTTGGAAACTAAACACAGTCCTTTTGGTACTATCAGCTGTTTGAACCGGTTAATAATATCTCCATTAAGATACTTACCTTCAAGATGGGTTTTCTGATTGCAGTTACTTCAGCTAAAAGGGTCTCAGAAATTCAAGCTTTTTCTGCTTTCCCCCCCTTACACTACTGTGTTGAAGGATAACATTATTAGGCCCATTCCATCTTTCCAGCCTAAAGTAGCCTCAGATTTCCACAGGAATCGGGATGTGGTGTTGCCATCTTTTTGCCCAAATCCTGCGAATCCGTTAGAGGAAAAATTCGACTGTCTGGATGTTTGTTATGTTACTTAGATTCCACGGCATCCTGGAGAATAGATGAGAATCTATTAATACAATTCCAAGGTAGATTCAAGGATCACAAGGCTTCTACTAGTGCTATTTCTAGATGGGTCAAAAATGCCATTTCCCTTGCTTATTCTTCTTTGAACTTGTCTCTTCCGACTGGGTTTGGGGCACATTCAACAAGAGCAGTTGTTGCCTGTTGGGCAGAAAAGGCGGATGCTTCACTAACCCAAATCTTGGAGTTCTCCTCATACCTTTTTTAGACACTATAGGCTGCATCTAAATGCAGATGCAGCCGTCAGGAGGAAAGTACTACAGGCTGCAGTGCCCCCCCCCCTAAAAGTTTAACTTCAGACATTTTTGGATGCGGCGATACCTAATGTTTATTTTTTTAGTCTTTGTATGTTTTATATGTAAAATTGGGAGAGGGGAGTGATTTTAATATTTTGGTGTTCTTTTTTATTTTTAATATTTTTTTACTATTTTCATTTTTTTTAAATGACTCCCTCCTTAGGGACTAGAATGTGGTATCTTTTGATCCCTTCTCCTATTCATCCTAATAGAGCTCTATTAGGGTGAATAGGATTTTTACACTGTCCGTTTTCAGCTGTGCCTCGTGCATAGCTCTGGGCAGAGATTGCCATGGCAGGCCTGGAACACTTCAGCAGCGTCCAGGCTGCCATGGCAACAGGTAAGAGCCCTGTGATTTCACTGCAGGGGCTCCGATCGGAAGGTAGAAGAAACCGCATCCATCTGCCTTAACTTACAGGTGCCCCAATCAGCATGTGATTGGTTTATCTGTTTTCCTATAGTCAGTTGATATTTGAATTTTGCTCCATGACTTGTAATTTGTATGGATTTTTTTTATATATAGAAATGCTATAAAATATATATAATTTTAAGGTTCTAATTATAAAACTCAGATTTATTCTTGGCAGATGACTGTACCAGGAGCTCAGAGAAACATGTGAAGTTGTCAAATTTTAGAACAGGTGATTGTGGTGTTACAGAAGATACAGGTGAAGAACATGCCATTATCTCAGATGTATCCTCAGCCTTTCACAGCAAAGATCTATCATCAGATCCTTTGAATGGACTTCCGTCATCTGATTCATCACAGACTGTTAAGCAAAATGAAAGCCACAGAGAAAGTGTTAAACATCACACAGGGAAGAATGCTCTTTCATGCTCAGAATGTGGGAAATGTTGTAAATCTAAATCACATCTTATTAGACATCAGAGAAGTCACACAGGGGAGAAACCATTTTCATGTTCAGAATGTGAGAAATGTTTTAACTCTAAAGCAAATCTTGTTACACATCTGAGAATTCACACAGGGGAGAAGCCATTTTCGTGTTCAGAATGTGAAAAATGTTTTAACTCTAAAGCACATCTTGTTAGACATCAGAGAATTCACACAGGGGAGAAGCCATTTTCTTGTTTAGAATGTGGGAAATCTTACACACAGAAATCATGTCTTGTTAAACATCAGAGAACTCACACAGGGGAGAAGCCATTTTCTTGTTTAGAATGTGGGAAATCTTACACACACAAATCATGTCTTGTTATACATGAGAGAATTCACACAGGGGAGAAGCCATTTTCTTGTTTAGAATGTGGGAAATCTTACACACACAAATCATGTCTTGTTATACATGAGAGAATTCACACAGGGGAGAAGCTATTTTCTTGTTTAGAATGTGGGAAATGTTTTATTGATAAATCATCTCTTGTTAAACATCAGAGAACTCACACAGGGGAGAAGCCATTTACTTGTTTAGAATGTGGGAAATCTTTCGCACAGAAACCGGATCTTGTTAAACATCAGAGAATTCACACTGGAAATAAGCCATTTTAATGTTCAGAATGTGATAACTAGAGATGAGCGAACTTTTGAAAAATTCTGCAGATTGGTCAAAGTTCAACAAGAAATTTGATTTGTTCCGAATTAATTTGTCATGACTCACTATGTTAAAACCACATTCAGCCTATCAAATAAGACCATTTTTAACGGCACCTTAGACCAAAGTGCACCTGTCTAACAGCCATGAAAAACGGTAATACGCTAGTGCAATATGGCTTTTTGAGTTAAAAAAAAAAAAATTAGCTCATCCATTTGTTCGCACAGGGGCAGTCTGCTCCTCTCTTGATTGAAAAAGACCTGCTGAAGGACCTGAGGTTAGCGTGATGACTTCACCATGTGATCATGCTGGGAGAGCATGGTGAAATAATCACACTGCCGGGCCTTCGACAGGTCTTTTTTTAGTCAAGAGAAGAGTTGACTGCCTCTGCATGAGCAAGTGGATGAGGTGAGTACATTTTTTTTCGTGTTTTTTTTCTAAGACAACTCCAGCCTCCATTTTAGGGAAAACGACTTGTTATCATGAAGCCCAAGGAAATTCGGCTTCATTTAAGGCCTCATTCACACGTCTGTGAAATTCGTCCGCATCCGATCCGCAATTTGCGGACTGTTTATGCGGATAGGATGCGGATCCATTCATTTCAATGGGTCCTGGAAAAATGCGGACAGTACACGTGTGCTGTCCGCATCCGTGTGTCTGTTCCGACTGTCCGCATAAAGAAATCCTCCTGTCCTACTTCTATCCTGATTTTGCGGTCCGTTGCCCAATGCAAGTCAACGGATCCGCAAAAATGTGGATGACATGCGGAAAGGCATCCGCATGTCATCCGTTTTTTGCGGGTTCCGTTCCAGGAGGGGTAAAAAAAAAAGACGTTATTCATCCGGATCCGCAAAAAACGGATGACATATGGATACATCCTTTCCATTTTTTACGGAAAAATGGAACGGATGTCCTGGAAAAACTGAGTTTTTTGCGGAACAACGGATCCGCAAAAAACTGACCGTTTTCCAGGATGTGCAAAAATACGGACGTGTGAATGAGGCCTAAAATTGAGTTTTTCCTAAAAGACAGGACAAATACTCCATTTCTGTAAAAGTAGCGGTGTAATGTTAGACAGAAATATAAAGTACATCAATCAAGTGCAGGACATATACATGACTTATAACATCATTTATACTTGTATTTGGTAAAATTGATATTTCATGGGAAAAGTATAAATCAACCTGCAACCAAGCAATAAAAGAAAGAAATAACATAGTAAAAAAGCGATCTTGACATTCAACCGACCTATCACCCTGGGCCATGAAGTGAAGTGTACATGGGAAGACCGTCTAAGGGTCCTTTTACACGGGCCGATTATCGGCCGTAAAAGCGTTCCTAGGAACGCTAGTGCCGATAATCGGCCCGTGTAAAAGTGGCCCTAATCAGCCGACGAACGAGCAAAACGCTCGTTCGTCGGCTGATTGGTTCTTTTGGTTTGTACAAAAGATCCAATCTGTCGGGCGCACATCACCCTGTGTAAACAGGCGATGTGCGCCTGACAGTATGGAGCTTCCCGGCCGCACGAGTGATACAGCGATCACTCGTGCGGCCCGGCGCTCGATTCATCAGGCCGTGTAAAGGCTCCCTGCATGAGCGCCGATATCGCTGATCGGCGCTCGGGCAGGGAGACACATCGGCCCGTCTAAAAGGGCTTTAATATTTGCAGTCAAGAGGAAGAAGATTTCTGAGCTGATTGTACAGCCAACATGAGGTAGGCAATAGATAAAGAGAAGGCCAGTCTAGATATTAACCTGAATTTTAGTCTCTCAAAGTAAAATGTGAAAAACTTTTTAACAAAAATCTGTTCTTGCTAAACATGAGAAAATTCACACAGGAGAGAAGCCATTTTCATGTTCAGAATATGGGAAATGTTTTACCTATAAATCAGATCTTGATCAAAATCAGAGAATTCACAAGGGGAGAAACCATTTTCATGTTCAGAATGTGAAAAGCAATTTAACCTTAAATCACATTTTGTTTAACCGTAAATCTTCTTATACATGAGAAAATTCAAGGAATTCACACAAGGGAGAAACCAATTTAATGTTCAGAATGCTGTAAATGTGTTAACTACAAAGCAGAACTTGTTAGTAGGGCTGCGACAAGGTATTTTGGTACTCATTGACACAACTTTCTTACAAAGATATTTAAACACATGTTATGTTATAAGAAGCAGTCATGGGTGTACCAAACATAATTCCAGTAACTTACAGGTGACGCCTCAACAGATTTCTGTCTCGGACATACTGAGAAATACGGACGTCTCACGACAGTGAGTGTCAGAAGATCTTTGAGACTGGCAACACGTGGTTTGATCTGACATGTTTACCTTGTGGATCAATTGGAGTCTGTGTTGTTTCTGGTACTTGCCGCACCCCTAACCTCCAGGTGTTGCTTTTCTGATCATTTTACCTTCTCTACTTATAGTTGTTGCTCCCACAATCCTGTGTGGTTTATAGCTTCAGTTTGACCTGTGGATAGCTGATGTTTGGATCTCTTCTGAGCTTCTGGTGCTGCCATAGCTTCTTTAAAGTTAATGTCACGCTCTGGTGTGGGGGGAAAAGCCACACCGAGCGTATGAGGGATGGGAACAGACAAAACCAGGGAACCGGTCACCTCCTGCAGGGGACCCTAAGACTAGGACCTAGCTGACTACAAGTATGAACAATCCCGGGTGGTAGAAAAGTTCATACACAGGAACCTAATCTAAATGAACCCTAGGAAACCCTGCAGTCTAATGATACAAGAGAGTACACCCGTTCCTCCAAGCGTAAGGAGGAACAGGAGACTCCAAAAGGAAAACAACAAAAGATACAGAAGAAACTTAACTTAAGCAGATCACTCAGCAACTGGATCTCAGCCGAGATCCACACCACTCTCAACCAGGTAAGCAGAAGATATAAACCGCAAGGGATACTGGGAGAGGAAGGGGTAAATAGGAGAAAGCTAATTCCAAGCGGCAACAGCTGAGGGGAGGGGGTGTGGTGAACAGCACCCAAACAAAGGGAATAGCCTGTCAGAAATGTCACTTAGAAAGCCGTGCAGAACGTCTGATTCCAGACGCAAGCCTACTCGTGACATTACCCCCCCTTTTACGGGTGACCTCCGGGCACCCAGGACCAACTTTATCAGGATGACACCTGTGAAAGGCTTTCACCAAACGACTGGCATTCACGTCAGATGCCGGTACCCATGACCTCTCCTCAGGACCATAACCTTTCCAATGAACCAGATATTGAAGGGTCCCACGAAGAACTCGAGAATCAATGATCTTGACAATCTGAAATTCCAAATTACCATCCACCAAGACAGGCACGGGTGGCAAGGGAGATGGCTCCAGAGGTTCAACATACCTCTTCAACAAAGATCTATGAAACACATTATGGATTTTCAGGGCCTGAGGAAGTTCAAGACGAAATGCTACAGGATTAATAATGGCCATGATCTTATATGGGCCAATAAATCTTGGACCCAACTTCCAAGAGGGAACTTTCAACTTAATGTTCCTAGTAGACAGCCACACAGAATCACCCACATTTAGGTCCGGACCATTCATGCGTCTCCTGTCAGCCACACGTTTGTACTTGTTACCCATATTTATCAAGTTATCTTGAATTTTTCGCCATATGGAAGACAATGATGACGAAAAACGTTCTTCCTCAGGAATACCAGAAGTATCAGAACCAGAAAATGTGCCAAACTGCGGGTGAAAGCCATATGCACCAAAAAGTGGTGACTTACCAGTGGAGTCCTGTCTGCGATTATTTATGGCAAACTCAGCCAGAGACAAAAACGAGGACCACTCCTCCTGGTTCTCAGAGACAAAACATCTCAAGTAAGGCTCCAGATTCTGATTGGTACGCTCAGTCTGTCCATTCGTCTGGGGATGAAAGGCAGAGGAAAAAGACAGTTGAACCCCGAGCCGAGTACAGAACGCCCTCCAGAATCTGGACACAAACTGAGTCCCACGATCAGAGACCACGTCAGTGGGAATGCCATGAGGTTTCACAATATTGTCAACAAACACTTGTGCAAGAGTTTTAGCATTGGGGAGTCCGGGTAATGCAATAAAGTGCGCCATTTTACTAAAACGATCTACAACCACCAGAATAACTGTCTTACCAGAAGACTCAGGCAGATCAGTGATGAAGTCCATGGATAGGTGAGTCCATGGTCTGGACGGGATGGGTAATGGAAGTAGGGGTCCAGAGGGGCGAGTATGTGTCACCTTAGAGCGTGCGCAGACACTACAGGCTGACACATATTCCTCAACACACTTACGCAGCCCAGGCCACCAGAATCTACGAGAGATGAGGTCGACAGTGGATTTACTCCCAGGGTGTCCCGCAAGCACCGAAGAATGATGCTCCTCAAACACCTTATGACGCAAATCAGAAGGAACAAACAACTTCCCGGGAGGGCAGGACTCCGGCGCATCTCCCTGGGCCTCAAACACTTTAGCCTCAAGATCAGGGTAAAGAGCGGATATCACCACTCCTTCAGACAGTATAGGGCTCGGATCTTCAAAATCACCACCCCCGAGAAAACTACGTGACAAGGCATCCGCCTTCACATTCTTAACCCCAGGACGGTATGTGACAATGAAATTGAATCTGGTGAAGAACAAAGACCATCTGGCCTGCCTCGGATTAAGTCGTCTAGCCGACTCCAGGTAAGCCAGATTTTTGTGATCAGTGAATACCGTGATTGGATGAATCGCCCCTTCCAACCAATGACGCCATTCCTCAAAAGCCAACTTAATGGCCAGTAACTCTCTGTTACCCACATCATAATTTCTCTCCGGCGCAGAGAGTTTTTTCGAAAAAAAAGCACATGGGCGCCATTTACCAGGTGACGGGCCCTGTGATAACACCGCTCCTACCCCCACATCGGATGCGTCAACCTCCACAATGAAAGGTTGTGACACATCTGGCTGCACCAATATAGGGGCAGAAGAAAAGCACTCCTTTACAGCGGAGAAGGCTTGCAACGCTGCATCAGACCACACAGAGACATCCGTCCCTTTCTTAGTCATGTCAGTTAAGGGTTTAACTATAGTCGAATAATTCTTAATAAATTTTCGGTAATAATTGGTGAACCCCAAAAATCGCATAAGAGCCTTCAGATTTTCAGGTCGGTCCCAGTTCAGAACAGCTCCGACTTTCTCTGGATCCATACGAAAACCTGACGATGAAAGCAGGTATCCTAAGAATTGCACCTCATGTACCGCAAAAGCACATTTCTCTAATTTTGCATACAACTTGTTATCTCTTAAGATTTGCAACACCTGCCTCACATGATCCTGATGTGTCACAATATCTGGAGAATAGATTAGTATGTCATCCAAATACACGACTACAAACCTCCCCACAAGATGATGAAAAATGTCATTAACAAAATGCTGGAAGACAGCAGGAGCATTGGTCAACCCAAAAGGCATGACCAGGTTCTCAAAGTGGCCCTCAGGAGTGTTAAAGGCCGTCTTCCATTCATCCCTTTCTTTGATCCTGACCAGATTATATGCCCCCCTTAAGTCCAACTTGGAGAACACCTTAGCATCCACAATCTGGTTGAACAAGTCAGGAATCAAAGGAAGGGGGTATGGATCACGGACAGTAATCCTATTGAGTTCACGGAAACCCAGACATGGCCTAAGGGTTCCGTCCTTTTTTTAACAAAAAAGAACCCTGCTGCCACAGGAGATTTGGAAGGCCTAATATGTCCTTTGGCCAAACGCTCCGCAATATATTCCTTCATGGCCGTTCTCTCAGGTCCAGAAAGGTTGTACAGCCTGGATTTAGGCAATTTTGCTCAAGGGATAAGATTGATAGGACAATCGTATTCCCGGTGAGGGGGTAAATCCTGACATCCACCTTCAGCAAATACATCAGAAAAATCCGATATAAAAGAAGTAAGAGTCTTAGTGGTTAAAGCAGAAAAAGATGTATTAAGGCAATTGTCAACACAATAATCGCCCCAATCCACAATTTCTCTAGTATGCCAGTCAATGGACGGATTATGTTTGCTTAACCACGGTAAACCCAGAACCACAGGAGCAGGAAGACCTTCCAACACAAAACATGAAATAAGCTCCTGATGAAATTCACCCACTCTTAATTTGATATCATGCACCATCTGAGACAAATACTTCTGAGAGAGAGGTGCAGAATCAATGGCAAACACAGAAATCCTCATATCCAAAGAACTTGGCGACAATCCATGCATACGGACAAACTGAGCATCAATCAAGTTCACCCCTGCCCCGCTGTCAATAAACACCTCAATTCTCACAATTTTTTACTCTAGCGCCACCTCGGCCGTCAGGAGAAAACGGGTACTACAGGATGAAGACAAATGCACATTTTCAGTCTCCCTACCCACCCCACCAAGAGTGAGATGAGAATTCAACGCCCCCTTTTCTTTTCTCTCTTTTAGAGATAGGAAGCAAGAACATACATTGATA
Source organism: Rhinella marina (assembly GCA_900303285.1). Taxonomy (NCBI): domain Eukaryota; kingdom Metazoa; phylum Chordata; class Amphibia; order Anura; family Bufonidae; genus Rhinella; species Rhinella marina. Next base: position 27,186 of record ONZH01025982.1, on the reverse strand, counting down.
AAATGTCCTTTCTGACCACAGAAAAAACACACTCCCTTTTTATTACCAAGATGTTTACGGGTGGAGACAGGAGTGGCTTCCCCTAATTGCATAGGTTCATCCCCAGACATCAACCTGGGGGAATATTCACCCAAAGTGTCATAGGAAGCCGGTACACTATGTCATAGTATGTCCTGAGAGCGGGGGCCCCTAGATCGCTCTCTCAGGCGCCTATCCATGTGCACAGCAAGAGACATAGCGGCCTCCAAAGACACAGGAGTTTCCTGAAAGGCCAAAGCGTCCTTCAGCCTTTTAGACAAACCTTGACAGAATTGGCTACGTAAAGCCGGATCGTTCCATTCAGAATTGGTCGCCCACCTCCGAAACTCAGAGCAATAAGTCTCCACCGGCCGCTCACCCTGACAAAGGTTACGTATCTGGGTCTCAGCCAGGGAGATACGATCCGGGTCATCATAGATAATCCCTAAAGCCTTGAAAAATTCATCCACTGACCGGAGAGACTGCGATCCGGTCGGCAGAGAAAAGGCCATGACTGCGCATCCCCTTTAAGCAGCGAGATGACCACACCAACCTTCTGTTCCTCATTACCAGAAGAATGTGGACGCAGTCTGAAATACAATTTGCACGCCTCCCTAAATAGAACAAAATTATCACATTCCCCAGAAAATCTATCCAGGAGGGGGACCTTAGGCTCCAAACAGGCCTGACACTCAGCACCCCCAGAACCACCAGCCTGTGGTCTCTGAATCTGGTTGCGGATGTCAGCCACCTCCAAGCTGAGTCCCTGCAGCCGTTCAGCCAGTGCAGCAATAGCATCCATGTCAGCACAAAAATGACATAAATTTTTGTTTGTTGGCGGTTTATAATGTCACGCTCTGGTGTGGGGGGAAAAGCCACACCGAGCGTATGAGGGATGGGAACAGACAAAACCAGGGAACCAGTCACCTCCTGCAGGGGACCCTAAGACTAGGACCTAGCTGACTACAAGTATGAACAATCCCGGGTGGTAGAAAAGTTCATACACAGGAACCTAATCTAAATGAACCCTAGGAAACCGTGCAGTCTAGTGACACAAGAGCGTAAACCCGTTCCTCCAAGCGTAAGGAGGAACAGGAGACTCCAAAAGGAAAACAACAAAAGGAACAGAAGAAACTTAACTTAAGCAGATCACTCAGCAACTGGATCTCAGCCGAGATCCACACCACTCTCAACCAGGTAAGCAGAAGATATAAACCGCAAGGGATACTGGGAGAGGAAGGGGTAAATAGGAGAAAGCTAATTGCCCAGTGGCAACAGCTGAGGGGAGGGGGTGTGGTGAACAGCACCCAAACAAAGGGAATAGCCTGTCAGAGATGTCACTTAGAAAGCCATGCAGAACGTCTGATTCCACACGCAAGCCTACTCGTGACAGTTAAGTGTCACATTTCCTTTTGTGTTTTGTTTAGATTTTCCAACCTCAGACTAGTCCCACATTCATACAAACCCAAGAGAAGACCCTAAATGTATATTTAACACCCCAGAGTGGTGTTACTATTCTTCCACTCCACCATTGTCTTTTATTGTTAACACTTATGTCAACTGTGTATTTTTTTCAAGTTCCTTCACTAGTGTGCATTTATAGTGCTGTTATGCAACTGTTTTGTTCATGTAATATGCCTGGTTCACCAGCAGGTGGCAGCGTATATGGCAGAGCTATCCTTAGACAGAATGGAACTAACTCTCCCCCCCCCCTCTCCCCACACACGCACACGCACACTTTGGGCAGAAGTGGACAAGTCCTGTTTCCTATCCGAAGGGAGGGGTAGCAGTTCTAGTCTATTCCAGTTTAGACTCCAAATTGGAGCTGGGAAGACATGTAAAATATAGCAGCCAGAGGAAAGTGTGGCTGAAGCAGGAGCTATTAACGGGAAGTAGGGGAATAACAACCCAAGGCATCCCAATCCAAGGATACCAGAACTGACCAAAAGTCCAATAACAAGACTCAAGCAGAGTTTACCACAGCAGAGAGAAAGAAAGCAGAGTCCTTAAGCAAGCCTGTCAGCCCAGCAGAGAAAGATAGAAAGCAGAGTTATCAAGGTTACCTGACAGTTTATGCCAAAGCTTTCTGGAACCAAGCGAAAGCCTGAATGTACGAAAAGCCTGAATATTGTCTGTAATCAAGTTTACCCAAGTAAATCTGCTGTTAAAGTTAATCAAGGTCTGGACTCAAGTTATTCTTCATACCCTAACTCCACTATTCCCCTTTATTTGCTTTGGAGCCTAAGCCTGGGGTCCCACTGTATCCAGGTAGGAGCACTGTGACACATATAGGCTGCACCACACCAATCAGCATTCCACTAAACCTGGGATGTGATAGGGCTCTGGGGGGGCACATTGCATAAACAGACCCTAAATTCATACAGACCCCTAAACTGATGTGGCCTCCTAAAACCTCTTCCCTCAGATCCTTGCATACATCAGATCATACCCCCAAATCCAGGAGCCCACATCTCTCAGATCATTTCAGACCTCAAAATTCAGGAGCCCACATCCTCGAGATCTCTACAGTCCTCAGATCAGGCAAAAAAAATAAATAAAATAAAACAACTTACTTCTTCAGCTCCAGACAGCTCCTCCACTCTGCAGCTTGGCTCTTCTTGTCGCTTTGCACTATGAGCTGATGTCTACACAGCGTCAGGTCAGAGGACATCTCTATGTCTGACCTGATTCTGTAAAAAGTCAGGACACAGCGCAGATGCCAGAAGAAGAACACGGAGAGGTAAGTGATAACAGACATACACTCATGACTCCCTGGGTTGCAGCTGCTGAGTACTAATAAGTGCTTCCATAATGGAAGCGCTCATTAGTAAGGATTAGTAGTTTTTTTTTCCACAGATAATTTGTGCTTCGCACGGGTAACGAAGTGGCACATCAGAAAACTTACAGAGGAAAAATGTTTTCTTGTTCACCAGGAAATTCACTGGTGAACCAAGCAGAAAGCCTTGTAGGATTAGCTCAGCTAAATGTAATGATACCTTTCACATTTTTATTAGTTAACATAATAATACAAGAATAAAACAACAGTTCTCAACAACTGTTATCGTCAAAGCAAGGCCACCCAAGAGTAAGGAAAATCAGTTACAAGCACATGATGCGGCCCTGGCATGTAGGTCTGCATGCAGCTCACCGCTAATTGCCTGGACACACCTGTAATTGTTGGCCGGCACCTGTACAAGCATCGTGTATGGGCAGCCTAAGAAATATACTTAATTCTGATATGTGCCAGCACCCTTATATAACTGTGTCAAACATGTTGTTACCATTTATTAATAAATATCTGCATTTTGGGCCTATGTCTCTTTATTCTTTAGATGATAAGATATGGCCCCAGAACCTAAGGAGTTATGAGAGAGTTGGTGGTCAATGTGTGTGGAAATGGTGAGAAGAGAATTCCACCTTAGATCCCAGACTTTGTGGAATCTTTTAGGACATGTTGTGGGTCATTTATCAAACAAAGACTTTTTACTCTGGTCTTTAACAGTGGATGGAAAAATATACAAGATCAAAAAATTCAGTAACTGTAAGACAACTGGTGTTGTGTATGCCATCCAATGTGGCTGTCCAAAGCTATACATTGGAAAGACAACACAAGAACTAAGAAGAAGTTCTAAACATTTAAGTAGTATCCACACAGAAAGTGATACGACATTGTCAAAACACATTCAAAATGTGCATAAAGGAGATGATAGGACATTGATAATGTGGGGGATCACAAAAGTTGCAGCAGGTCCCAGACAAGGCAATGTAGATAGAAAACTACAACAAGAAGAAGCACGATGGATCTATCGTTTGAAAAGTTTATCCCCGCTAGGTCTCAATGAGGGATTTACATATGTTTCATTTCTGTAAATAGCTTCCTACGAGTAAATTGAAAAGTGTAAAATATGAATGTAAATAAATCAGATATTAATAAACAAAGATGCCCATGTAGAAATACATAAAAAGTAAAATTTGGGTGAAGAAATGTACTAATGATTTAATAGACCTCAGAGACCTAGAATTTGCCCCTTTTCCTACAGGTAACCCCCTTAACTCCTCCTCCCCCAAAATTGGATATTTAGAAGAACTAAAAATAGTTGATAAAAACTTTGTTTATGCTAAGATTAAAAAAATAAAAATAGTTTAGGAAAAAAAATAAATATAAAATAAAAAAATAAAATAAAATTCAATAAACAAAATAATTAATAAAGGATTAAAATAACATACAAAAAATAAAAATAATGAAAATTAATAATAATAAAAAATAAAAAAACAAAAAATAAAACATTAGAAATAACAATAAATATCAAATACGTAAAATTGAAATAAATAATAAAACAATAATAAAAATATATATTAAAATTATAAGCTAGCTAGTGAATGTACATAATAGTAAGAGTTAAAAAAGGTAAGGAGCCAATTGAATGTAAAGGAATATCAAAGCTAATAAATAATATATAAATAAAATAGAAATTGGAAAAAATTGGGTTAGGAGTATATTCGTTTTAATCAACATAGAAATAGTAATTATCGAGAATGTGAGAGAAGTATTAAATGGTGATAATGGTATATAATGTAAGTAAACAGACATAGCTAACCACTAATAATCTGACATCGTCTACATAATTTAGTAGGGAGGAAAGGTAAAAGATTCAATTGATACTGTAAGCAAGTGCAGGTGGTAAAATAAGCTGAGAAAGTTTCAAAGTTCTAGTGCATGCGCAATGGTAGAACAAGCTGAGAAAGTTTCAAAGTTCTAGTGCATGCGCAATGGTAGAACAAGCTGAGAAAGTTTCAAAGTTCTAGCACATGCGCAATGGTAGAACAGAAAAGAAATATACTAAGTACTCGCGCATGCACGGGATCCCGGTACTCTCACAAGAAAACGAGCTAAGTCTGCAAGAGGGTAAAAATTCAAAAGACGTAAGTGAGACAGGAGGCGGCGTATCAAGGGAGGTAAGAAATGATTGGAGGAGGACATTGAGTGGAGTTTACGTAGGAGTAGGGGGAAGGTCTGGAAAAAGGGAAAAAGATCAGGATTGGCCAACGCCGGGAAAATCAAACCTGGGAGGTTATTTAAGAGCTGGGCAATGCCCATAAATCATGACTGCCCGATACCCCTGAAGACGTTACGTAGTAGCGAAACATGTCGGGGGGCAGCCTCTGAAGGGATTGTTTTAGGAGGCAGTGTGGAGCTAAACAAAATAAGCGAACAGAGCTGGAGATATATTAGATGCAGTAAAGCTGGAGCCAGCGCGCGGCTACCAGCCCTTTTTGCCAAATATGATTTATATCAATGGAGTAATCTAAGCAAGCAAGCACACTGCTATTTTTAAACAGGGTTGTTTATTAAACAGTTTTAGGAGAAATATAAAATAAAAGTTATGTCTTAACTGATAAAAGGTGACATAGGTGCAAGATAGGCTCTCTGGGTCTTAGACTATATGTCTTAGACCATTTGTAAATAGAATATAGTTGAAAGCCTTCACCTATGTTAAGGGTTCATTGGAACTGAACAAGAGGAGCAGGTCACTACTGCGACTAGTGATTGGTTGCAGAGGTGTCAAAGTGGATGTTGTCAACAGGGACCCAAGCAAAGTAGCCAAGAAAAGAGAGTAAAAGAGCTGGGACCTAGCACCTGGAAGCAAGTCTGCTTAGGAAATCGGCTTGCCTAAAAAACATTCAAGGTGCACAGCCTCTTTAAAACCAGCAACATTTCAGACATTAAAGGCTGTTTTGGCTTTGCCATTGGTTTTAATGAGGATCTTTAAATCCAGAGGAAAAGTTCTGCAGACGGTTTGCATCTAAGTGGAGAAAAACAGCTTTATAAGCAGAATGAAATAGCGAGTTTGCGAGCCTGCAAGTATATTTTGCCTAAAGCTTGTGACTTGAGATTCCGAGACTTTAGGAGGCATTTATTCATTTCTTTATTGCTTTCATTGTATTGTATAACTTAGGTTATTTACACACTTGCTAATTGTTAGTTAGTAACTTGTTAATTCTGGTATAGAGATGTGGCAGAGGATCTCAATACGAGAATTAAATGGATCTATTTTGATTTTGCACATCAGGATGTATCTGTTTCATTAGGATTTGCTTGTGTGAAATCAAAACAGAAAAAACGGATCTGTCACAAAATACATTAAAGTCAGTGGGTGACGGATACGGCAACATTGACTTACACTGTTTTTAGTGTCGGACCCATTTTGTTGCGTTTTTATGACCTGACATAAAACAGCAGCTAGGAGCAGTTTGTGTCCAGTCACAAAATGGAATGTTGATGGAACGGAAGACATCCTGATTACAGTTGAGCGAATCCTAAAAGATTCGGGGATTCAGAATTCGGCCCGAATTTTTCGCGGGATTCGTTGGTTCGGGCCGAGTCGCGAATCCCATTAAAGTCTATGGGAGACCCGAATATTTTTGCAGGGGCCAAAGGTTCTGCACAGTTAAGTTTGCCCCAACATCTGAAAACCTCAGAAAATGATGGAAACACCTTGGAAATGCATAGGAAACACCAGGGGCAGCATGTAGGGATGCCTCTGAGGCTCCCTAATTGCACCATTTTTTCTAAATCTGGCCAATAGTCTGGTGATGACCCCAAGGCAATTTTCAGGGACACGGTAATGGTGACCCACTTAAAAATGCTGCCTGACAACCTGGCGGTGAACCCCTGATTGTCTGTCTTTCAATAAGATTGCAGTGTAAAGCATGGTGGTGAGCCTCAGTAATAAGATTGCAGTGTAAAGCATGGTGGTGAGCCTCAGTATGACTTTTTAGATGGAGATTGCATGTGGTCACGTACTCCCTGGAACCCCATAGTCACCCCTTCTCTGATGTGCTACCCCAGAACATTCTCTGCCCCAATTCACAAGACCTATTGCAGTCTCCGTGTGCTGACAGTGGGGATTTACCAGTGTTGTCTGAGGAGGTGGTGGACAATGGCGAGACACAGGTGTCGGGGGGTGAGGTAGTTGTATGGGAAGCAAGTTACAGTGGGGACTCCTTGGGGGGACTTTCTCATGATGGGACAGATTCAATTGTGTTTAGAAAGGCTGATGGGCTTCCGTCAGCACTGTGTGTATAGAACCACATGGCCTTTCATAAAAATAGTCTGGCGATAACCCCAAGGCAATTTTCAGGGACACGGTAATGGTAACCCACTTAAAAATGCTGCCTGACAACCTGGCGGTGAACCCCTGATTGTCTGTCTTTCAATAAGATTGCAGTGTAAAGCATGGTGGTGAGCCTCAGTATGACTTTTTGGATGGAGATTGCATGTGGTCACGTACTCCCTGGAACCCCATAGTCACCCCTTCTCTGATGTGCTACCCCAGAACATTCTCTGCCCCAATTCGCAAGACCTTTTGCTGTTTCCGTGTGCTGACAGTGGGGATTTACCAGTGTTGTCTGAGGAGGTGGTGGACAATGGCGAGACACAGGTGTCGGGGGGTGAGGTAGTTGTATGGGAAGCAAGTTAGAGTGGGGACTCCTTGGGGGGGACTTTCTCATGATGGGACAGATTCAATTGTGTTTAGAAAGGCTGATGGGCTTCCGTCAGCACTGTGTGTATAGAACCCCATGGCCTTTCATAAAAAATTTGGTTACAAAGCCGCATGACTCCTGAAAATTTGTTTTTAGAAAGCAGGATGACTTTCCTGAAAAATTGTTGCATATGCAACTCAGATGAAGAGGAGGAGGAGGAGGAAAGCAAGCAATTTAGGAGGTAGCCTGAGGTGGGGATGAGAACTGGGGGGATATCCATGAACTGTTCATCTTGATGAACGTGAGGATGTCGGCATTGTCGGTGGACAGGCGCGTCCGTTTGTCCGTAATGATACCCCCGGCGGCACTAAAAACCCTTTCAGACAGTACACTTGCAGCAGGGCAGGCAAGCACCTCAAGAGCGTACTGCGCAAGTTCTGGCCACCTGTCCAGCTTGGCCAGCCAGTAATTATATGGCATGGAGTTATCGGTCAGGATGTTGGTCTGGTCCGCGACATACTCCCTCACCATCTTGCGGTACTGTTCCGCCCTGCTCTGCCTGCCCTGTGGCTGTGTCATACTGTCTTGCTGGGGTTTAAGAAACTTGGCAAAAGCATGGAATAGTGTACCCCTGCCCTTGGCGCCTACACTGACTTTCCCCCTCCTCTCCTCTCCAACTTCAGCCACTGCAGTCCGCCCCCTGTTGCTCGACTGGTCTGAAAAGGCCTGTAGCAGTTTCTGAACCAGGGCCTTGTGGTAGAAAGTGACTCGGGTGCTCCTTTCCTCCACAGGTATAAGTTGGGCAAAGTTGTCCTTGTAGCGTGGGTCAAGGAGGGTGTACACCCAATAGTCATTGGTGGACAGTATCCTCTTGACCCGGGGATCACGACAAAGACAGCCAAGCATAAAGTCTGCCATGTGCCCTACTGTGCCAACACGCAAGCCTTCAGCCTCCTCACTTAGCGGACTCTCCATCTCCTCCTCCCCCCCTTCCTCCGACCCCAATTCATCCTCCTCAGTCCATACCCGCTCAACAGGTAGCATGGAATCACCCCCTGATGCATGGTGCCCAAGAGTTTCTTCCTCCTCCTCAGCCTCCTCCTCCTCCTCAGTTTCGCGCTGCGAAACTGACAACAGGGTGCTCTCAATGTCGCTGTCTTCCCCCACCTCCTGTGACACTGCTGAATCCTCAGATCTTAGGTTCCTCAAGGAGTTCTGGATGAGGCACAACAGAGGGATGGTGACACTGATGATGTGTGCATCACCACTGACCATCTCTGTTGCCTCCTCAAAGGGACCTAAGACCTGGCAGATGCCAGCCATCCACGTCCACTCCTCAGCATAGACATGAGGAAGCTGACTGGCCTGACTACCACCTCGGGGAATCAGCTGGCAGTCTACAACTGCCCTGCGTTGTTGGTACACCCTGGCTAGCATGTGTAACGTCGAATTCCAACGCGTGGGAACGTCACACAGCAGCCGGTGAACAGGGAGTTGTATCCGCCCTTGCACAGTCCTGAGGGTCGCGGCATCGGTGGTGGACTTGCGAAAATGGGCGCATATGCGCCGCACCTTGGTGAGCAACTCACTCAACTGGAGGTAGGTCTTGAGGAATCGCTGGACCACCAAGTTGAGCACGTGGGCCATGCATGGCACGTGAGTCAACCCACCAAGATGCAGAGCCGCCACCAGGTTATGGCCATTATCGCAGACCACCATTCCTGGCTGAAGGTTCAGCGGCGCCAGCCACACATTGCCTGATGCCCTGTAAGAGCACTTCAGCCATGTGCCTCTTATCCCCCAGGCTCAACAGCTTCAGGACTGCCTGCTGCCGCTTCCCTACCACAGTGCTGAAACTGCTGGCCATCGAGGAAATGAGACTTGACGATTGGGGCATCACTGCCACTTTGGTGGAGGAGGAGGTGGAGGCGGAGGTGGAGGCATAATGTGCCGGAGACACACAGACGGAACTATGTCCCGCAATTCGTGGTGTGGGTAGCAGATGTGCAGCCCCACGATCGGTCTCTGCCCCAGCCTCCACCAGAATGACCCAATGTGCCATGAGGTAGATGTAATGTTCCTGGCCACCGGTACTCGTCCACGTATCTGTGGTCATGTTTTTTGAGAGCGTGCGTGATGTTCTCAGACACATGCCGGTGCAGGGCGGGGACGGCACATCAGGCAAAATAGTGTTGGGGGACAGAGTAACGGGGGGGCTGCCGCCTCCATAAGGTTGCGGAAGGATTCTGTCTCCACAAGCCAGTACGGCAACATTTCCAAACTAATCAGCTTGGCGATGTGCACATTTAGAGCTTGCACATGGGGGTGGGTGGCTGCGTACTTGCGCTTGCGTTCAAATGTCTGCGGTAGAGACAGTTGAACGCCGCACTGGGACACATGAGTGGAGGAGAGGGAGGGAGATGGAGCTGGAGGGGTCCTTTCGGGGCTGGAGGCTGCAACGTCCTGGCTTGGACGAGACACAGTTGCTGGACTAACTGTGTCAACGTCACCAGCTGACAGAAGAGCAAACCATTTGGTGGGGTGTTTTCTCTCCAAATGTTTGCGCAGGCTACTAGTGGTCAGGTTGTTGCGTTTTGAACCCCTGCTCATTGACGTGTGGCACAGCTTGCACACCGCCAAACGAGGATCGGCCTCATCATCCTTAAAGTACTCCCAAACTAAGGAGTGGCGCATAGTACGGGCTGGAGCGTGACCTCTAGGAGCACTTGGGGAAGTAGTGACTCGGCCCTGGCTTCCCCCTCGTCGCAGCCCTCTGGCTCTCTCAACAGCTTGTGGTCCTTACGTGTTTCCACTGTACCCACAGCAGCCGGCACTGTGTCACCACGCACACCACGGTCATCACCGCTGACCACTGCACCACCACGATTCCCACCTCTCCCTCCACGACCACCTCTCCCAGCTCTTCCCCCTGACCCTGGGGTTCTCCATGTGCACAGTAGCAGTATTATATTATTATAATTGTAAAGGATCAATACGGTATCTATAGACTCTGAGGTATATAGCAGGCTGATGAAATGTATTCACTAGTCACTGCAACGTGTATTATGGATCAGTGAAATTAAACGGACAATGTAGATAGATATGCAGGTATGATTATTTTCAGACCTATCCAAAAAAAGATGTACGCAGTTTGCGCAAATAAAACGGGAATCCACAGATCAATACGATATCTATAGACTCTGAGGTATATAGCACGCTGATGAAATGTATTCACTAGTCACTGCACAGTCATGCACAGGAATATATCTGTTTAGATATGTATAGTTTGATCTATGTGGCTGGACAAGTTGTACCAGGCACAGCTCTGCACAGAATGCAGGCTTACAGCATATACTGTATAGTTTTCTTCAGAGAATCAATTGTTTTTTAAAAGACTATTGTGGCTTCCTATTCCTACACAGAATACAGGCTTACAGTATATACTGTATACTGTTTTTCAGAGTATAAATAGTCTTTACAAAGACTGTTGAGGCTTCCTATCCTAACTCCTAACTGCTTGCTGCACACACTACACGAGCTAACACTGTCTCTGTCTGTCTCTTCTCCTTCCCAAAAGCACAATGAGGCTGATGCTGCAGGTCCCTTCCTTATATAAATTTAGGTCACATGTCACTGCCAGCCAATCACTGCTGGGGAGGTATAGGGGATGTTACATCACAGCAGGTGTTCCCACAGGCTTCCCTTTGATGCTGATTGGCTGAAAAAAATGGGCATTTCAAACTGGCAGTGACACACAAATCATCACAAGTCCGCGCTGGCTTGGAATGCCGAGCCGAGCCGAAGCGGGCAATATTCAGGCGAATCACGAATATTGCCGCTTCGGCTCGCTCATCACTAATCCTGATACATCCAAATCTTTTTCCAGTCAGAATGCATGAGGACTACACTGACACTTTTTTTCCGGTATTGAGATCCTCTGCTGGATCTCATTACCAGAAAACAACAATGCAAGTGTGAAAGTAGCCTTATTTATTTATTTTTTTTTTTTGTGGTGTAATCCCTATTAGAAAATATGTGCTCTACATATATGCTGATTGACAGTGATGAATGAATTGCAACACTATGATGCCTTGGCAATATGGGGAGTTCACTGCTATGAGCAGAGACTTTCTAGAGTAGATATGGGGGAGTATGAAGGTGCAAGAAAGTGAGGTAGGGTAAGTTAGGTTGGGTGGCTAGCTAATTGACCCAGGAAGAAGTGCAGAAGCATTTTAAAAATAGATTAAAATAGAAAAATCACTGGGTCCAGATGGCATGCGCCCCCCCATATCCTAAGACAGCTAAGCAATGTAATAGACAGACCCTTATTTCTGATATTTACAGACTCTATAATGACAGTTTGTTCCACAGGACTGTCACTTAGCAAATGTTGTGCCAATCGGCCTTCAGCCTATGAGGCTAAACAGCGGGGCACAGGAACCAATAGTTCCTGTCCCTACAGCTCAACAGCGATCCCTACAGACCAATACCAGATGGTCCACAGTCTGGTACTGGTCCACGGCCTAGAGGCTCAGCAATGTGGGCACATATGGACATGGGACCAACATAGATGCCTTCAGCTGCCAAGTGCACATTTAACAGGCCAGTCAGGTTCAGGAGTCAGAAACAGAGTATGCAACAAGGACAGACCAGAGTTTAGGTAGGCTTAAACCTAGGTGTTGAGGCGGGAGGTCTCGGATTTCTGATTTGCCTCAGCCTGATAAGGCACATGAAAAAACTGTTCCATCATGTTGAGGAGATTGAACTGGCTGTTTCTTCTGCTGTTTGTGGCAGAGGGAGGTGGGTGACTATGTGGGGGCAGAGTGGAGCCTGCCTTTCAGACACACAGGTGCCAGGCCTCTGTTCACCGAAAGCTGCGGCAAGCTGTGTACACAGCGTTTACTGGCAATGACGTAATTTGGCCTCATTTTTGGAGGGAGGAATACATTCGCCCATGTTGTTTCGATAGTGAGGGTCTAAAAGCATGGCTATCCAGTAATCATCAGACTGCTTGATGTCTATGATACACTTGCCATGGTAGTAAGTGAATATACAGCTTGCCATTCTGGCCGTCACGCCCAAGAAGACAGTTCTTTCTGACTCCACCTCCTATTGACATTATTGGCTGTTGTAGCTAGTGTCACTGTTATCATCTTCTTCCAAGTCCGACTGATCATCCATGGGAGTTCCTTCTTCTGGTTTCCCAACAGCTACAGGGCAGACAGCAAGATGCGTTCTCTGCTGCATGAGCATCAGCCTTGGTTCTCAGATAAATATGAGAGGGATGAGGGACAACTGCAGCATGAACGGTATCAGCTACCACTGTCCAACCTGGAAAAAGCTCATGCTCCCTGCTGGGCCAGTCTGGTGCATGACATTCGTTTAAGGCTTTTTGATGCACACTCTACCATTTGTAATGCTTTATTTCCAGCGAGTTGGAAAATCGCGGATTAAGTGGTATATCTGCAGACTGTTCTGTTCCTGCAAGTCTAGGAGAGCATTCCTCGAAAATTAAAGAGGCTCTGAACCCAGACATACCCTTAATTTCACCCAGGCAGCCTGCCTGATGTTAGCATTGGAGCAACTCATTCTCCTATGCCCTCCCTTGCCCTGCGCTAGATCGTGCAGGGCAAGGGCTTTGTTATTTACAATCACATACTGCTGGGAGGAGGCTTCCGCCCGGCAGTCTGTTCGGTGACGTCACCGGCTCTGATGGGCTGGCTTTAGCGCTGCCCTGGCCATTTTACTGGCTAGGGTAGCGTTAAAGCCTGTCAATCAATGCCGGTGATGTCACCGGGCTCACTGCTGGGCAGAAGCCTCTGCCGATTTAGCGCAAGGCAAAAGAGGGCATCGGAGCATGAGATGCTTCGATGCTAACATCAGGCAGGCTGCCTGGGTGAAGTTAAGGGTATGTCCGGATTCAGCTCTGACCCCTGACAACCCCTTTAAGAATGAAAATGCTTGGACAGTCTACTGGACATTGTCAGCACTCTGCACAAGCCAGCATACATTTTTAAACAGTGATACACGACTAGGTTAATGACACATACCATGTAGGGGGCATGTGTTATTTCCCTCAGGTTCAAAGCAGCTATAATGTTGTGCCCATTGTTGTTCACCACCTTGCCATTTGGAGTTGGAGAGGTAACAGCCAGTGGGATGTTTGCTGCTTGATGCACTTAAAGGGGTTGTCCCACGAAAAATATTCTACAGTTTTCAAACCAGCACCTGGATCTGAATACTTTTGTAATTGCATGTCATTAAAAATGTATTATAGCTACTGAGTTATTTAATAACATGTATCTGTATAGTGCCACTTAAAGGGTTTCTGTCACCAGTTTTTTCGGTATGAATCAGGCTGACATTAGAGATGTGCTAATGTCACCTGATTCCAAATATATATCTGTTTTATTTACTGGTGCCCCCATTTTTATATAAAATGAACTTTTATTTTATGCTAATAAGGCTCCTAGGTGCAAGGGGCGTTACCTCTGCTCCTAGAGGCTCTGTTGAGTGACAGGCCCAGGCAGAGAAGAAACACTCCATTCACCATAGCTTTTAAGGACCTTCAATGATGTCATGACCATGTGATCAGTCACATGGTTAGGATCACACAAACAGCCTGACTCCTCCTAAACTATGTGACTGATCACATGGTCATGACATCATTGAAGGTCCTTAAAAGCTATGGTGAATGAAGTGTTTCTTCTCTGCCTGGTCCTGTCAATCAACAGAGCCTCTAGGAGCAGGGGTAACGCCCGTTGCACCTAGGAGCCTTATTAGCATAAAATAAAAGTTCATTTTATATAAAAATGGGGGCACCAGTAAATAAAACAGATATATATTTGGAATCAAGTGACATTAGCACATCTCTAATGTCAGCCTGATTCATACTGAAAAAACTGGTGACAGAAACCCTTTCATTTCTTATTTCTTTGTCCTGCTCAATGAGAAGGCCGCAAATGCTTAGTTTCATCCTTCAACTGCCTCCTGAGCTGTGATAGGGAGAGCATGGACACGCCTCCTGAGCTGTGATAGGGAGAGCATGGACACGCCCCCTTAGCTACAGCAGAAAAGACACTCCCCTTGAGCTGTCAGCTTGATATAAATCTAGCAGAGCAATGAATGGGGAGATCTCTGGATCCATGTGAGGTACAGGGCTGGTTCTAGCTTTGTTAGAAAGAGATTGTGATGTCCTATATGATGTCTGATTTTCATTTTTTACATTATTCGTGGGATAACCCCTTTAAGCAACTGCTCGCCTTGTGGCTACTCTCGCCCAGGGTGATCAGATTCAACACCGCATGGCAATCCTTGACTTGACACGTGATAGGAAGGAGGAGGAGTGGGAGCAACACTGTGCTCTGCTGTTGGGGATGGCAGAGTGTCCATGGCAGGGAAGGTCAAAAGGACCTGGGCTTGTGGCTACAGTGCTGCCTCGCCACTGCCATAAAAAACATTAACCCAAGGGGCCTTGAAATACATGTACTTTCTCTGCCTGTAATAGGTAATATGACTTGGTCGGAGGGGGTTCAGCTTGTTGACAAGCTATTTGCTGGTCGAGAACATTTTTTTCATGGCCACACATTCCGTTATGGATGTTTCACAATGGACCAGAGGACAATGAAGAGGTGGAATCTTAGCAAGAGAAGAAGCTAATAATAATGACAAGGACACTATACTGCTTGTGCATTTGGACTGGCTTCCACAAAAAGGACCAGGAGAAGAGAAGGAGGACAGACGTGTTCTGATTGGGAATACTAGCCAGTGATGCTGCCTCATGTGCTGCAATAGAGCTCTGGTACTTCTTATGTTTGTATTTGAATGCCCACAGCTTATTTTAATCCTGAAGACCTTGCAGATGGCTGTGATGGTGCATGCTGGCCTTGTGTAGAAAAAAACATCATATGGGAGTTGCTTGCACAGAGCTGTCAAAAACCTAATTTGGTGTAGGTCTGGCACATTGAGCTGCTGCAGTGGGAAAAGTAGCTACCTGGAGGGGGGAGGGCTGCTTTAGATGGTGCTACCTCCTGAATGGTAGCAGCTAGAAAAATGCAACTGGTCTTGTTTGAAAGCAGACATTCAAGGCTTTCAGAAAATATGCAATATGTTCATGACAGAGAAAGATATCAGTGATAGAAATCCGGATGCTTTGAATGCAGCTGAAAATGAAAGTAAAAACAGGTTTCACTTGCGATTATTCCTGCCTTGATTTCTAACAGTGATTTTGGCTCTGTTGACTTTAGCTGTCATTTTGGTCTTGTATTAAAGCCTAGGCTGTCAGCTTTAGGACAAGACCAGTTGCATGTTTCTAGCTGCTACCATTGAGGAGATATCACCATCTAAAGCAGCCCTCCCCCTCCAGTTAGCTACTTTTCACACTTCCCGAGCTGGACTCCAGCAGAACAGTTAGGTGGTTAAAGAGAGAGACACACAATGTCCTTCCCTTTCCACAAACACCCTGAAGACACTGCTTCCTACAACTGACTTTATAAATAATGCAGTATCAGCGCCACTAACAGATTTGGGCCTCATGTCTTATTTGCCTTTAAATATGCAGATTCAGAAAAAAAAGCTCTCTAGTGTAAAAGACAAGCTGTCAAACTACTATGAGAATCTTTCACTAGCACATACAGTAAAATAGCGATGTTTTCTACTGGATTCATCCAAAGTGAACCTGAAAAGCTACAGGGTCATCTTGGGGAACAAAATATTAGGAAGTTCATAACAAACCCGATTCGTTACAAACTGATTGGCTCATCTCTAATCTCACGTTGATGGGGAAAAAAGATTCGCAGTCACTCCTCTGTGGGAAGAAATTCTGAAGGAAGTAATCTCTTGAGACTTCCCCCAGCAGATATCACTCTTTTCTGACGGCTGAGAGACAGCTGCTGCTGGGTGTCTATCCCTTCCCTAGAACAAATACCATTACAGATCACAGACTCCTACAAATTATGCTTTATCTCTTCTAAGGGCAAAAGCCTAGAGTTTGACTCCTCCCACAAAGGATCACATGGTTATGACATCATCACAGGTCCTTTACCTCCTCTAGCAGCACAGTCTGAAGTATGACTCCTCCCACACTAGATCACATGATCATGACATCATCACAGGTCTTATACCTCTTCCAACAGCAAAGCCTTGAGCTTGACTCCTCCCACAGAGGATCACATGGTTATGACATTGTCGCAGGTCCTTTACCTCCTCTAGGAGCACAGTCTGAAGCATGACTCCTCCCACATTATATCACATGATCATGATATCATCACAGGTTCTTTACCTTCATTAGCATCATAGTCTGAAGCATAGGTCCTCCCACATAGAATAGCATGGTCTTTGACATCATCATAGGTCCTTTACCTCTTCCAGCAGCACAGCCTAGAACCTGACTCCTCCCAAAGAGGATCACCTTGGTGAGGTAATATGAGTCTGAGATAGGTGATAAGTTGCTTTTAGGTAAGTGTCCTGTGTGTTGGGGCTGTGGGACGTTCTCTCCATGTTCTGTGCGGTCTCCTGTGTGAGTTAGGATTAGGGACAGGTTTAGAGACAGGGAGGTTTTGTGTAGAAGATTAGTTTTTAGAACAATTTAGGGGCGGGGCTACATTCTCTCAGAAGCCATACACATACCTCCCAACTTTGTAAATGGAGAAAGAGCGACACATTGTGTGGCACGCAAATTGCCCCACTGTAAATTTCTTTGGCACTAGGCGACGCCTCTAACTCCACCCAAAACATAACTATACACCTAATCCCACATGGTCCCCTTACTGCCCCACATAGTAATTATTCCCCAGTTATGTGTCCCCAGTAATATGCTCTGTTATGTGCCCCTAGTAATATGCCCAGCTGTGCCCCCCAGTAATATGCTCAGCTGTGCCTCTATATAATATGCCCACATTGTGCCCCCCGTTAAAATGCTTACATTGTGCCCCCCTGTAATATGCTCACATTGTGCCCCAAATTATATGCCCATATTGTGCCCCTCTGTAATTTGCCCAGCTGTGTCTCCCTGTAATATGCCCACATTGCGCCCCCCCTGTAATATGCCTACATTGTGCCCCCCAGTAATGTTGTGCCCCTCACAGAAAGTTTAAAAAAATAAACACCATATACTTGCCTTCTTCCTAGCAGCATCACCAGCAGGAAATCGTCTGCTCTAGTCTTGGTCGGCTCCGCCCCCACCCAGACCAAAAGTATGGAGAGCCAGCAGAGGGTACGGGAGGGATTATGGATGAAGTAGTGAGCTGATGTCGGCTCTCTGATTCTTCATAATATAGGCAACTGTTTCCAGCTGCCAATAACCGGGACATACCTCCCCATACCGGGAGAGTGGGACAGCCACTGTAATCCGGGACTGTCCCGCTGGATCCGGGACGGTTGGGAGGTATGCATACATACTAGGAGCGTACATGTTGTGTACAGCAGAGCAGGTAGGTGTGTAGTCACCACCAGCTCTCCCAGCCTCTGTCAGCACTTAGCCCACTAGGCACTAGGCTAGACCAGACACTTAATTATGGTATATTATTATATATGTACAGGTAGTATCAGTAACATCTTCTTGTATACTGTATAGTGATATGGAGCATGCTGGTATAACCTGGGCATCTCCTGTATATATTTATATATGTACAGCCGGTATAAGTTATACATCTTCTTGTATATAGTGATATGGAGCATGCTGGTATAACCTGGGTATCTCCTGTATATAATTATATGTGTACAGCTGGTATAAGTTATATATCTTCTTGTATATAGTGATATGGACCATGCTGGTATAACCTGGGTATCTCCTGTATATAATTATATATGTACAGCTGGTATAAGTTATACATCTTCTGTATATAGTGATAAGGACCATGCTGGTATAACCTGGGTATATCCTGTATATAATTATATATGTACAGCTGGTATAAGTTATACATCTTCTTGTATATAGTGATATGGAGCATGCTGGTATAACCTGGGTATCTCCTGTATATAATTATATATGTACAGCTGGTATAAGTTATACATCTTCTGTATATAGTGATATGGAGCATGCTGGTATAACCTGGGTATCTCCTGTATATAATTATATATGTACAGCTGGTATAAGTTATACATCTTCTGTATATAGTGATATGGAGCATGCTGGTATAACCTGGGTATCTCCTGTATATAATTATATATGTACAGCTGGTATAAGTTATACATCTTCTGTATATAGTGATATGGAGCATGCTGGTATAACCTGGGCATCTCCTGTATATAATTATATATGTACAGCTGGTATAAGTTATACATCTTCTTGTATATAGTGATATGGACCATGCTGGTATAACCTGGGTATCTCCTGTATATAATTATATATGTACAGCTGGTATAAGTTATACATCTTCTTGTATATAGTGATATGGACCATGCTGGTATAACCTGGGTATCTCCTGTATATAATTATATATGTACAGCTGGTATAAGTTATACATCTTCTTGTATATAGTGATATGGAGCATGCTGGTATAACCTGGGTATCTCCTGTATATAATTATATATGTACAGCTGATATAAGTTATACATCTTCTGTATATAGTGATATGGAGCATGCTGGTATAACCTGGGCATCTCCTGTATATAATTATATATGTACAGCTGGTATAAGTTATACATCTTCTTGTATATAATGATATGGAGCATGCTGGTATAACCTGGGTATCTCCTGTATATAATTATATATGTACAGCTGGTATAAGTTATACATCTTCTGTATATAGTGATATGGAGCATGCTGGTATAACTGGGCATCTCCTGTATATAATTATATATGTACAGCTGGTATAAGTTATACATCTTCTGTATATAGTGATATGGAGCATGCTGGTATAACCTGGGCATCTCCTGTATATAATTATATATGTACAGCTGGTATAAGTTATACATCTTCTGTATATAGTGATATGGAGCATGCTGGTATAACCTGGGTATCTCCTGTATATAATTATATATGTACAGCTGGTATAAGTTATACATCTTCTTGTATATAGTGATATGGACCATGCTGGTATAACCTGGGTATTCTTGTATATAATTATCTATGTACAGCTGGTGTAAGTTATACAGTGGGGAAAAAAGTATTTAGTCAGCCACCAATTGTGCAAGTTCTCCCACTTAAAAAGATGAGGTCGGCCTGTAATTGACATCATAGGTAGACCTCAACTATGAGAGACAAAATGAGGAAACAAATCCAGAAAATCACATTGTCTGATTTTTAAAGAATTTATTTGCAAATTATGGTGGAAAATAAGTATTTGGTCACCTACAAACAAGCAGGATTTCTGGCTCTCACAGACCTGTAACTTCTTTTTTAAGAGGCTCCTCTGTCCTCCACTCATTACCTGTAGTAAAGACACCTGTCCACAATCTCAAACAGTCACACTCCAAACTCCTATGGTGAAGACCAAAGAGCTGTCGAAGGACACCAGAAACAAAATTGTAGACCTGTATCAGGCTGGGAAGACTGAATCTGCAATAGGCAAGCAGCTTGGTGTGAAGAAATCAACTGTGGGAGCAATAATTAGAAAATGGAAGACATAAAAGACCACTGATAATCTCCCTACATCAGGGGCTCTACGCAAGATCTCACCCCGTGCGGTCAAAATGATCACAAGAACTGTTAGCAAAAATCCCAGAACCACACGGGGACCTAGTGAATGACCTGCAGAAAGCTGGGACCAACGTAACAAAGGCTACCGTCAGTAACACACTATGCCGCCAGGGACTCAGATTATAAGAGTATTGGGAGAATGTCATATGGTCAGATGAAACCAAAGTAGAACTGTTTGGTAGAAACACAACTCGTCGTGTTTGGAGGAGAGTGAATGCTGAGTTGGATCCAAAGAACACCATACCTACTGTGAAGCATGGGGGTGACAACATCATGCTTTGGGGCTATTTCTCTGCAAAGGGACCAGGACGACTGATCTGTACATGAAAGAATGAATGAGGCCATGTATCGTGAGATTTTGAGTGCAAACCTCCTTCCATCAGCAAGAGCATTGAAGATGAAACGTGGCTGGGTCTTTCAGCATGATCTAGAAGGCAGGGACCCCTGGGATCAGTCCCTGTCTTCTCTTTGGGGTACCCTGCTGTCACTGACAGCAGGACGCCACTGTGCAGCTGCACGATTAGCGTGCAGCTGCTATCTCTGAATTGACGTTCAGAAATGTCCATTCAGAGATAGATACCCACTTCCCGGACGTTTATATACTATGGGCGGACGGGAAGTGGTTAAAGTAGAGAAATTCAAATTTAGAAAATAATTTTTAAAGTTGAGGAAAACAATATTGACCTAATTTTGCCGCTAACATGAAGTACCATGTATCAGCAGTAAACAATCTCAGAATTGGTTAGATAAGTAAAACTATTCCAAAGTTATTACTACATAAAATGACACGTCTGATTTGCAAAAATAGGCCTGGGCAGGAAGCTGAAAACTGGCCTGGTGTAGAAAGGGTTAATATATGCAAATAAGCCTCTAGGAGCAATGGGGGTGTTGCCCTTACACCCAGAGGCTCCTCTTTTCTGCACCTACCACGCCCATTTCACTTTCATTGACAGGGCCAGGCACCAGGATTACATTTTTAGTGCTTGATCCTGTCAATCAAAGTGAAAAGGGCGTGGCAGGTGCAGAAAAGAGGAGCCTCTAGGTAAAAAGGCAACACCCCCATTACTCCTGGAGGTTCATATAATAAAACATAATTTTTCCTCAAACCTCCACAACGGCACCCCAGAGGATAACCCGCCTCCCAGGGACAGGAAACAACTGAGACCAACGCCTTTAAAAGCCTCCTCCTTCTTACCTTCTCCAGTTGTTTCCTGTCCCCCTGGAAGCAGGTGGACCAGCGTACATCGCAGAGGCCTTTAGGTTTGTTCTCCCCAGCTGGTCTGGGAGGGCCTCTGTAGGGGGTGAGGAACGCGGGGTCCAGGTTGGGCCCTCCCTCCCTCTGGAAGTAAGTCCGGCGGTGCCAGCATCCCCAGGCTTCTATCATGTCTCCGTGTCTCAAGAGACATGCGGCTGTGGATCGGGGGGCGTTCCCCTGGGCCGGGAACGCTCCATGCATCTTTCGGTGGGCGGTCCCTTTCGGATGACGTCAGCCACGGCCTGCGTCGTGCGTCTGACGTCACTTCCACCAGGGAGCCCATACATTTTAAGGAGGCGGCGTTTCCCTTGTGATCCTGCCATTTCAGCGCTGCAGACATGTCGGTACAGCCAGACACCGATACCTCCAGGCGATCCACAGACCCTGCTCGGCCCTCTAGCCTCCTCTAAAAAAGTTTTTTGAGTTTTCTGGCACCTGGGGTGTTCTTTCTTGGAGACGGCTCCCTTTTTTACTTAAGGTTCTTAGTATTCACTCACTACCCCTTATTATTTTAGGGGAAGGATACTGTTAAGTCTCTGGGTTGGCGTATTCAGAATGATTCTGATAAAAAACGGAGAGCGCAAAATAGGGCAGTATATCCTTAGGGATCTTATTAGATCAGTATACTAGGAGCTCACCTGGTAGAGTTGCGCTATGATAGGCGCAACCCTATTGTAGACGTATCAGCGTATAGTCCTGATAATCGGAGTGGAACCTGCAGCCATCGGAGAAGTATCCAGTGAAGTAGTAGCCACTTACTCCAAGGGAATCAATGTAACAAAATGGAGTGGAAAGAAGTTCTCCTAGATAACTCTTTCTTTGTATATCTCCTTCACAGGCGCAAAAGAATCCAAATCCTCCGGATCTTTTTAGAAAAGCTGGAATAATTTATTCTCTCATATAAACATAAAATAAAATAAATGTATAAAAGACAACACGTTTCGGAGGGCTATGGCCTCCTTCTTCAGGTCCAGAGAATGCATAAAACCATTGTATAGCCATGCTTATAAATAGTGTATGTGGGAGGGAATTACAAATGTCAGGGGGAGGGGGGATCCCCAGAGGAGCGACGCCCCCAAATATTCGTTGTTACATAAAATCCACCTAGTAACATACAATAGAATCATACATTATAAAATGGTACATACATATGGCAAATTGTCTAAAATTAATAAAATTCGGCCTATGAATAACTTGTGGATGGCCGGATTGTCACGCGGGGACCGGGTCACGTGATCGGGACCCGAATCACGTGGCCCGTTGTCCCGGTAACCCAGGACGGCTACTAGGGTGCCTGGCGCGAATGAAGCCGCGTGCTGCAACCCGGAAGTTATCGGCAGGACACGTGGATCACGCGTCGCCGGAGAGACGGGTGCCCACGTGACCGGGAGAGGTCTGTCACGTGGGCAGTTGCCAGGGGAACGCGTCTCATATCGGGAGGGAAAACCGAACGTTATCCACTATTAGTTATTCGTATCGTAATTTCAAGATTGTATTATTTTAACATAAGACTATGTGGCTGCTCAATATAATGGCTACAATGGCTCCTCAACAGTGATTCATTAATCCACATTATTTGATTATAAAATATATAAAATTTAAGCTGCTCAATGACGATTAATGGCTAAAATGGCTTGCTCCATATTAATTCATTGATCCTTAGTTGATATGGAAAATACATATAAAAATACACTAGAGGATAGATAGTAAATAAGTATATTTATATTACCAGTAAAACTATAAATATATATTATAATATTTATATAAAAAAAAAATGTTTTGTGTAGCAATATCATAATTAATTTCAAATGCTTCATTGAGCCCCATAAGGATTCAATGAATTTAATTTAAATATCCAAAAACATCTTCCCGACGTCTTATATAATTTATATTGCCCTGCTCCTTTTCCGGTATGGTTCAATGGGGTCACTTTGAACCCTATAAAAGAGCCGTCATGAGTTTCAGCTGCATGTCTAGAAACGCTATGTTTGTAAAAGCGTTTTTTCACATTTGACCTATGCTTTATTAATTCTTTTCCGAAGTGTTTGTATTGTACGCCCTACATATATTAGCTTACATGGGGCACTCTAGGTACATAGATAACAAAAGATGATCCACAGTCAAGCCTGTCTTTAATAGAGACAATCAGGTTATTCTCGGGGGTTAGTAAATGAGTTGTTCACCCTGATAGATTTACAGCAAAGACATTGACGTAGACCGCATTATTTGCTACCTGGATTTCTAATGCTAATTATGGTTTTCTCCTTGAGACAACAAAATAAACATACCAACTTTAAGGGGGGCATTTTTAATTTATCTGAACATATACTGTCTCAGAGTGAATTAAAACTCTTAAGTAAAGGCCTCTCTTTTTGCCCTACAGCTCCTGTAGATGAATTCCATCTATTTCTTGATCTCAAGAAATACATAAAAAAACTCACCACAAAAAGACATTTCAAATTAATGGAAAAGGCCCCTAAAAAAATTGGACAAACTACCTTGAAAAGAGGAATCTAACGATACGGTTGGGATTCCATCAGGTTTAAAGACTATGTCTAAATTTTATCCCGTTCATCATAAGGGGAACTTCATAGAAACCTTTATACAGTTGTCTCTGAGGATCTACGTCAAATAAATGAAATGAGTAAGAAGGACAAGAGGGCCTATCCCAATAAATGTAGTACAAAACAAAAAGAAAACACAGAAAATATGAATTTGTCTATAGCTGAGACAAAAGCTTGAAAGACCTCCCAAAAAATAAGAACATTGTAATTAGAAATGCAGACAAAGGGTGGTATAGTTATACAAAACAGAGCAGACTATACGAATGAAGCCCTAAGGATACTATCTGATCAAGACTATTACTTACCTTTAACCGAAGATCCCTCTGTGATATACACTGGTGAGTTTGAGTCACTCATCAAAATGAGTGACACCTTCCTAAATAAAAAGGAAAAGGAATATCTTTTGGTTGAGAACTCTAGCCTAGCTCTCTTTTATCATCTGCCCAAGATTCACAAGGATCTGGTGAACCCCGCCGGCAGACCCATTATATCTGGAGTCAATGCATTAACCAGAAATCTATCTCATTACATAGATATTTTTTTACAAGAACATGTGACTATGCTGAAATCTTATTTAAAAGATACTACATCACTAATCCTAGAATTACAGAATGTGGTTTGGAGCCCAGAGTTTTTCTGGCTTACTCTGGATGTATCCGCACTATATTCTAATATTGAGCACACACTAGGGATTAGGTGCGTCTCTGAATACCTGGGTAAAGTAGATTCTATGCCCTCAGAACAAAAACAGTTCATCATCAAAGGAATTGAATTCATATTAACCCATAATGTTCTTTACCTTTAACGATAAAATTTATAAACAGGTTAGGGGGACCGCAATGGGTACGAAATTTGCGCCAAGTTTCGCTAACCTGTTTATGGGTTCATTTGAAGAACAATATGTATTTAATACACAATTTTGGGCAGACAATATTGTCTTCTTTAAGAGATACATTGACGATTTGATCTTTATTTGGCGAGGTGATGAGGACTCTATTAAAGCCTTCATCACCCACCTGAATGATAATGATTGGGGTTTTACATTCACAGGGTCCTATGATAAAAATAAAATAGAATTCCTCGACTTAGAAATCAGCTCAAAAATAATATATATACACGCACTTACTTTAAACAGGTGGATAGCAATAGTTATCTAGACTTTCAAAGTGCACATTACAAGAAATGGAAAAGAACATTCCATATAGTCAATTCAAGAGAATACGTAGAAATTGCACAAGAGAGGGCGACTTTATAGAACAAAGTACAATAATCGCCTCTAGATTTAGAGAAAAAGGCTATCCGCCTAACTTGATTAAAGGAGCCCTGCAGAAAGTAAGTCTTTTGGACCAAAAAAATTGTCTTGAAGCGAAACCAAGAACAAGGAAGAAGAAAAATTTAGATGAGGTACCCATACAGTCTCAATCTGAATGGAACTTCATTACTACTTACACTCATAATCATAACAATATACAATCTGTATTAGAAAAATATTGGTATATCCTTCAAAAAGATCCGATACTAGCCCCATTATTTCCCAAAAAGCCCGGGCTCACATACAGAAGAGCACGTACACTCAAAAATACTCTAGCACCTAGCAAATTAAAATCTATAGATGACCCAAGGAGAAAACCATAATTAGCATTAGAAATCCAGGTAGCAATAAATGCGGTCTACGTCAATGTCTTTGCTGTAAATCTATCAGGGTGAACATCTCATTTACTAAACCCCGAGATAACCTGATTGTCTCTATTAAAGACAGGCTTGACTGTGGATCATCTTTTGTTATCTATGTACTAGAGTGCCCATGTAAGCTAATATATGTAGGGTGTACAATACAAACACTTCGGAAAAAGAATTAACCCCCTTCGCGCCCGGAGCTTTTTTCGGTTCTGCATTTTCGTTTTGCGCTCCCTGCCTTCAAACAGCCATAACTCTTTTATTTTTCTGTTCACATAGCTGTATGAGGGCTTATTTTTTTGCGGGACAAGTTGTACTTTCCAACGCCACCATTTAATATTGCATACGGTGTAGTGGGAAGCGGGAAAAAAATTCCAAACCGGGTGAAATTGCAAAGAAAACGCTATTCCGCTACAGTTCTACGGGTTTCTTATTTACAGCGTTCGATGTGCATTAAAACTGATCCATTACTTTCATTCTACTGGTCAGTACGAATCCGGCAATACCTAATATGTATAGTTTTTCCTGCGTTTTCATAGTGATAAAATAATTAGAAAGTTGCCCTTTTTTTTTTTTTTTTCCCCTTGTCAAATCTTGACCCCTATAACTTTTTGGTATTTATGTGTACAGAGCTGTATGGGGGCTCATTTTTTGCGGGACAATCTGAAGTTTTTTATTGATACCATTCTGGGGTGTGTATGACTTTTTGATCACTTTTTATTAAAATTTTTTTAGAAAAAAAAAGCGACAAAAACGGCAAATCGCCATTTGGACGCTTTTTTCCGCCACACAATTCGCCGTATTGGAATTTTTTTTTATATTTTAAAAGTACGGGCGTTTTCGGTCACGGTGATACCCATGATGTCTATATTTATTGTTATTTAGGTATTTATTTTTTACTTATACGGAAGGGGGGTGATTTGAACTTTTACATCTTTTTTATTTTTTATATATTTTTTACATTTTTTTTTTATTTTTTTTTACTATTAGAAAGCTCAAATATGGGCTTATATATTGTGGCTTTTTTTTTTTTTTTTTTTGAGCAATTCTGGATTTTATAGACTCAGAAATCCATTAATTGCTCATTTCTTATCCTGGCCTGCCATCTAGTGGCCAGAATAAGAATTACACTTTGAAAACTGTAATCCTCACCAGCGAGGATTACAGTTTTCATAATACGGTGTACAGACACCCCGATTGGCCACACGGGGTGTCTGTACACCACCCGGAAGCATAACACTTCCGGGTTTAGACGCAACTAGATGCCGTGATCACGTGTGATCACGGCATCTAGTCCCCGGAAGACGCCGCCGACACAGTAGGTAGCGGCAAGTCTCTGCTGTTAGAAACAGCAGAGACTTGCCGGCCATGACGCCCGCCGCACCTGCGAGCGGGCGCCATGTGCCCGCATCGCCCCAGCGCGAAGGGGTTAATAAGATAGGTCAAATGTGAAAAAACGCTTTTACAAACATAGCGTTTCTAGACATGCAGCTGAAACTCATGACGGCTCTTTTATAGGGTTCAAAGTGACCCCCATTGAACAGATA